>JARHVA010000896.1:1907500-1920000 GCA_037957365.1 Torreya grandis
CCAAATGAGATTCATTCTATTTAGGTTTCTCCTACAACTTATCTAATTCAAAATTAAGTCCCTCTTTTACTATCTAGTTTAAATCACATTGGATTTTAAAAATGGGATCCCATGGAATAAATTTATAATTTACCATCTCAAATTTCATTTCTTGAGTAATGGGGACTTTTACATGTTGCATAAATTGTCTTATGCAACTTTTATTCAAAAGTAACATTCCTTGACCATAAAATATGGGGAAATAAACTACCTTGTCTAGATCTAAGGATATAATTTTATATTAATGTGAAGATATGCCAATATATGTTGGTAAAACTATAGATACTTCTCTCTCTTTGAGTTTTCCTATAACAAATATGATCCCTAAAAAATGTTACTTTATGTGAATGACCATATGTTTTTCATTATCATCCAAGTTGGTGACATTTGAGTCATACAAGCCATGATATATGAATGATTTAGCACTTGTTTTTCCAAATTAGAATTCATAAAAAAATTATGGTAATCTAATTACAACCTTAAATCTACCTAAATTACATGCTAAGCATATTAACGAAGACAAATACATCTATTATGATGTGTTTGGATCCTTATGATGGTACCTCTTGTTATGGTTAGAGTTAAGGCTATGATTTTAAAATTCCCTCCATTGTATAACATCTTGCTTTACCACCCTCTAACTCATCATATTATGGTCATGGCCTCCTCTACACACTAATGCATAATTTTTTTTTACAATGTTATTATTTACAAAATACAAGGTGAAACTAACCCTTAAAATTTTGAATAATTCCAAGAATGTGGTTTATTTAAAATTCTAACCCTTAAGCCTTTACCTATCATTCCCTTCCATAAATATAAATATTTTAACTATCCCTTCAACTCAAACCAAGGTTAAAGTGGTCACCCTAAGCTCGCAATAAATATTATACCTATCCTCCTTGATTATTATGATAATGAGCTTAATGATATTAGTCTAATAATTAAAACATCATATCTCCCTAATAGCATCATACCTCAATTTGAAACCACATTTCAACCCCATTATCCCAAGAAGGTTACTAATTACTTTCCTTCTTTGGTGGTCATTCCTAAGAATCCCATTTTGCATAGATATTATAGTGACATAGTGATAGATCCCCTTAACATATATCTCACCACTCCTGATGATGATATTAGTTACACCCTAGATGAAACATACTTATTTGTCTACACCCAAGCTAAAGATGTTAAAATACTTCATTACCATTCATATCTTCAATCCTCCTTCAAGAAATGATCATATTATTTTATCATTAACCTATTTTACATTATTTAATCCAATATTACCAATCTTTTTGAATTGATTGACATTTTTTCTTCTTTGATTAATGTCGATATCTATGGGATGGATCCCATTCTACATTTTTAGTTCACATGCAATAGTTTTATTTATAAGCTTGTTTAAATCATTCTTAATGACTATATTATGATTGGACCATATCAATTTAACTTTATTTTTTATCCATCAAGATCGCTTCATGTATGTAATGTATCCACACTTATATAACCTACACCACATATGCCTCATAAATAAATATAATCACTATATTATTCATTCCATAGAGTCTATAGTTACTCATAATACTAGTGTTGATCATACCAGAGATATCTAGATGAAAAAAATAAAATTCTTAAATCAATCATTCTATGTTATAATGGTGATGATTTATTTCATGATATTGAATATAGGACCCCCACTATGACTCTCCACATAGGTTAGATTTGGTACCTCAACCACACACCCAAGAGGATGAACCATATTGTGATTTTCATAAGGTATCTAGTAATTTAACTTAGGAGTGTATAAATTATGAAGTATTTTTAGCATAATATAACCCATAATGCCTAGCTCTTACCATGTATATTTTACCACCTTGGTTTATTAATATTTGGCATTTATGTTGATTCCAAAATACTAGTACACATTATTTTAATCATTTTTGAGATATTTGGTAATATCTCTATAAACTACATCACAATGAAACTAAGTTTCTTAGTCTACAGAACATGCCACCATTAAATATTACACTTGATTATATCCCCAAACATGAGGAGTTTTACTATCTTTGGCAATTTTTTTCTACACATTACATAGATATATGTAGAGATATCCATTATTATTTTAAAGACATTATGAAGCCAATACCTCAAGGTTCTTAGAAGCACTCACATGGTCCATCTAGGATAGAGGAGTTTATTCCCTTATTACTATATCCATCCCTTAGACTAGAACATGTGTGTGTCATGAAACCACATATTCCATATATTAAATATTATCATTAGGAGGCCCCATGATCCCCTCCTTCCAATTTGCCTACTTTTTCATTTAAGCTTGTCTTATAAACCATCCTAGAATAACTCTCAGAAAGAGTGTAATAGACCATGATCTGAGTCATATATTAGTTGAAAAAATATTCAATAGATGTTATTGATTATTTATGTCGATATATTTCATGGTACTTATGAGTATACAATAATTATATATAACAAGCATCACATGTTCTAAAAATAATAATATGGAATCCAACAATGTGAAGTGAATGATATGAAATAATTATCTAATCATAATTACCATGATCTATATATATATATATATATATATATATATATATATATAGACACACACACACACACACACACAGAGAGATTACATCATGATATTTTACATTTTATCACTTTATTTTTTAGCACATATGTTTATTTTCATATCATTTAAATAAATTTATAGTCAATTTTAGTTTCCTTCATGGATCTTAGGTATCACCTTTAGGTATTTTTAAAGTATTTTAGCTTCCCTATATTTTGGGATGTTTTTTAGTCAGCCTTAACTTTCCTTGTGGATATTAGGTATCACCTTCCACTCTATTTTATAATTTTTTTACCATTATTTATGTTATCCTTAAATTTCTTGGTGATTCTTTAGTAATTTTTTGCATTCCCCCTATTTTTGTATGATCTCTCTTATTAGTGTTTGTGTTATACTCTTTGTAGGTTAGTACACCTTCATTAGTGAAATGGGTATGATATTTCATAATTTTCCCCTTATGTGGGTTCCCTTTTCCATGACTTAGCCTACATTAACATGTAGTTCTAGATCCCTCTTTAAGCCTAGTTACTTTTGAAGCAAAGTTACCTCTTTTTGAGGTTAGATACTAGCATACCATCACTATGTAACCATGACACATGGATGGATATTCCATGATCCCCATATATCTATTTAATGTAACTTAAATAAACCTTAAGTAAGTTTTGATATTACACTCTTTCATGTGGTTTAATTATATGAATATTTAGGCATTTTGGTCTTTATATTTTCCTTTCTAATGTTTAGACGTAAATATTGTTGTGATATTCATCTTTATCACTAACATTTGTTTTTTTCCAAATCTATATGGATGAGAAAAATATAAAAGCACAAAAGCATTAATAACTAAATCATAATAGAATTCAATGTTAAAATGTAATTTATATGTTAAAATTTAGATCACACTAATAAATGTGATCTTGTTGGCACATTTAATATTATATTTGAAGTTCAAAATCCATAGTTGGCATTATGATAGAATCAAGATTCATTTGAATGTGGTATGATAGTGGACTAACGTAGGATATATCACTTCGTCAATATCTATATTTTTACATTATAAAAGTATCTAATCTTCATCAGTAGATCGATAACTTTGTTAGGGGTCTTAAGGATAAATGAACACATTATGACAAGGTAAGATAATTTTAATTTTCATGCATATATAATTCATGAGATGATCTATAAAATTCAATTCTTATCCAAATTTTACCATTTCAAGGTGGAATTATATAGGTCCTTGATGTTAATATCTCTTAACCTTGCCCACTATACTAAAGTGTCGTATATTCAATAAGGATTTATACATCACCTTTGTGTCACTTTTCATCCTTACATATACATCATACATTCTATGATATACTCTTAATTTATGTTTACTTTAATCTATCACATACCTATTACTTACATCTCATTCTATATTTATTTTCTTTATATTTGACCTTTTATCTCCCATTTATAATGCCACTTGGATTTTTATTTTGTGAGTTAAATTGTAAGACCTTTGGGAATAAAACCATACATTGCTCATTAACTCCCATCACCATTCATATCCAAAATATCTTAGTCATCAAAGTCATGTCTTTATATTTTTTTTTTGTGTTACATCATACATTAGTACAAGCACTAATTTTAAGTTTTCACTAATTGAGGCATTTTTTATTACTTTTATACATGGCTTTGTTTGATTTGGGATTTTGTCTTATCTTACATATGATGAAAATTACAATAATATTTTTATTTATTTACATTTTATTCAAGTTGACTTTACTTTTATTACATTAAATGACATCTTTTATACATAATTGAATGCATATTTGAATAATTGAATGCATGAGATATATGAATATGCATAAATACAATATAAGAACTATTATTATGAGTGTAAACACACCACTATTGGATATATATATTGACACAATACAATTATAATATGTAATATAAATACCTTATTTAAAAAAAAATTACCTATACATTAATGAACAATTATTAAACATTACTACACTATATTGATATCATTTTAATAAAAAAATATATCACATTATTATGGGTAGCCATGATATTTTAAATACCCCTTAAAGAATAAAAATACCATATTCCACTCCCAAACTATAGATCTCTATTCTGATACACTAATGGAATATTCAATTTATTCAATGTATTCATCAAATAGACATACATTTATAAAAGCTCGATATCCTAATATCAATGATTTATATCTCACCTATAACTCATATTCTCACTATTTTATCCCAATCCTTATACTATATTATTATTACTATAATTAATGTACACACTCACACACATAACTACATGATTAATATTATTAACTAAATAATACACCACCTACTATGTGATGTAATAACATACTAAATATCCTAAAAATCCTCATGATAAACATTAAAATTTTTAAAAACCCCATAAATTATCATAATAAAATTCATAATTATTCAAATTTTAACCCTTAAGTAGTTATTAGGTGATAATTACTTAGTGTTTTGGATTGCAATGTCTAAAAATGGAGGACCCCCAAAATTGTCACCAAATACTTCACATGTAGTAGTAATTATTATTAAAGGATGTATTTAGTGACACCTCCTTAGTGTTTAGGATAACACATATGAAACACTTAATATCTTAAAACTATCTTCAAAGAGATAACTCCTTACTATCCTAAATGACTTATTTTTACCACTGATTTTACTTATAATGTATTTATTAGGTTACACCTCCTTGTTTTTAAGGGTGATATGAATATAAAAATAATTGTATCCAAGGTTTATACTAATAAATACCTCCTAAATTATTAGGATGTCACATTTTTAATACTAATTGCATCTAAGGTATCTCCTAGGTAATACCTCCTTAGTTATATATATAACACTTATATAGCACTTTTTAACTCAAATTTATATCCAAGGTGATGCCTACTTATTTTTTATGATGTCCCATATATAATTATAATTTCCTAATAGGTATCATCATGTTAATACCATTAAAATTTTAGATAAAAAGTATTTAAAAATCATTTCCTTTAAATTATCTTTGAGGCCATAATACACTAAAGTTATGGATGACTCATATGTACTAATAATTACCTCCAAGGTATATTTTAGTTTTCACCTAATTTATAGTAGGAATGATGCATATATATAAATTATTACATATAAGGTATCTCTCACATGTTACATCCCTTGTGTTTGGATGATATATATGTGTAAAAATTTTCAACCAAGAGATCTCTTATGATATACCTCATTATTTTGTATAACACATATGTAGCACAAGGTTCCCTATAAATTATCTTGCACATAATACATCCTAAGTGTTTTGTATGAATCACATATAACATAGGTTATCAATAGGATAACTCCAATGTGATCCTCCTTACCATTCTATATTGTGTATATGTAGTAGTTATCACCTCCAAGGTATCTCCAAGGCAATGCCTCCAGTGTGTTAGGTTATAAAGTATTGACATATACTAATTTTCATAAGGTATCACCTTAGTGAAATTAATTAGGTTTTAAGGAAAAAGAATATATATTAATAGTTGATATTGATTTTTATCGAGTATATACATGTATGACCAATGAATATATTCATGATTCTTATAATCAAGTAATGATATTAAAAATATGATTATGGTATTTCTTAGGATAATACTTTTGGGGTTTTATCATACACAATGGTTAAGTAATGATATAAATTAAATTTTATCTAATGTATATAAATATATTATGTGAAATTAACTTTCATATAAATAAGTTTGAATCACATTCATGATTTTTTTTAATAAAAATAATTTAAATTATGCCTTTAAAATGTCTTGTTTGTAAAAAATAATTATAGATTTAAAATGTTAAGACTACATTAATATATTTAGTATGAAAAGAATGCAAACGTAAATTTAGATGACTAAAACTCTATAATTCCTAGTTCAATGTGTCACAATGAATATATTAATTTTAGATGTGCAAGTGTTAATGTGACTAAATATTTTGATCCCACCTTTTCATTTAAAATTTCAAGAGAATCTATAGATATATTGGGGAAATTTTTAGTATATTTTACTATGTAGCACAATAATTATGAAACATATGATGTAAATTATTTTGTAAAATATTTCATAGAAGATGAAAACAACATTGTCAATTCCATTTTAAATCTAAAACCATTATAACAATAAAACCTTCCACTATATTTGGGCCCTAGATACATGGATGACCAATTCACATTTATTAGACTAAAAAAATAATTTCTCATAAAAATGGTTCATGTCTTATACAATATCAAAAATCTTAACAAATAACAAAAAAATGCTTATGGGTATATTGAATTTGCACATCAAGGTGAGGCTTTTCACTACATACCCATCCCAACTATGGAAAACTAATTGGAAATTTACATAAGGTGAATTATATAAAATATGGGACTTGTGCCATTTATGTATGTGAAAAATATATTATAAGATGTAATTACAATAATAATATAACTTGAAGGTGGAGCAATCAATCTAAAATACTTGAAACCAAAGGAAAGAGAAATCTAGAATGTTTGGGACATTTGGGATAATGAAGTGATTTCTTCACTATAATTCCATGAATAGAGTAATCTAAAAAAAAAAGAATTGCATATAAAATTATTCTAGTTATAAACAATTATATCTAAATAACTTATTCATCCAAAAAGATATTGATGTAAGCCTAGATAGTGAAACAAACAAGTGTGTGTGCCAAAAAAAGGTTTCAAAATTTTACTTTAGTTACATCTATCATTTGACGTGTTAAATTTAATTGTAATGAACTTGGTTAATTATGTAATAATGTAAATGATAAAGCATGTATTAGATGCCATATATTATAGTTTCTTTATGGAATATGATAAAATACTACCATTGATTTTTTGAAGGCTATCACATATGTTTGAAATCTTGGATTAGAGTATATGGATTGAATAAAAGTAATTTTATGAAATTTAAGATTGTCCAAAAAAATGAGAGTGAAATTAATACCATGTGAGTGGTTTCAAACAAATCCACATAAGAAGACAATGATAGATAAATACCTATTATAGAATTTAGTGGATAATTAAAGACTTACATGCTATATAATATATATTGTACACATGGAAATGTTTGACATATTTTAACATCATTCACTTAAGAATTTATGGGGTTCCACATTAATTCAAATATAGCAGACATGGAGTACGATGTAATTTCATAATTTAAATGCAATAAAATTTGGTAGAAGTATTATCATGATGTCACCATTCTAAAGTTTAGTTACTTTTTAAACACATCACTAGCACAAAATAAATTCTTAGTCTCCTTCTCTATATATCATGAATATCATATTGATTAGGAATTCATGATTCCATTAGATATCATAACACGATACATAAATGTATTACACAAGAAAATACTATCAAATACTTATCCTAAAGAATGCCTAAAAATCATCCATGACAAGTTGAAATGTAAAAAAAGTGATAAAAATAGTGAAAATAAAAAAATTATTGCTGATAAAATAATAGATTTTTAAATGAAAATCGTTATCGCTTATGATCACTATTTAGGTGGCTATGAGAATTTTATTTTACCATATGTTCCTAGTCAGTGTAACTTAACTGCCACCTCATTAAATAAGTTCTCGAAGGACATGCAAAAAATAATCACAGAACATATGGATATCTATTGTATACACCAGGATCTTCAAATTTTCCATTTCATGATGTACATTTTTCCAATAACTTCTAACCTAAATGAAAATTTTACATAGAAAAATAACATTTAATTAGTGCTTTCATGAAACTACCTTCCATGATTTTACCTTTAATTAGACAACTGTTGTGGGGATAATAAAAATAAGAGCTTCCTTTCCATTTTCCCTATAAATTTTACATTTTATAAAAAATAATACATAATATTTTCTTATGAAATGTTTTAATAATGTAATAATTTTTTTGTTCATAATTTTTTTTAAATAATTTTTTTACCCCAACTACTCTAGTTGATATTCTTAGGTATATCTAAAGTGATACATTTATATTATCCCTACTAAATTATCTAAAATATATTTATATAATATAAATACTCAATTGGTCTCCCAATGTATCCCCAAGTGATAAATAAGTATTATCTATTGAATATGATAAGATAACATGTAATCTATTCATTTTATCTCTCTAGGTATATATCTAGTGATACTTTTTTATTCTTCCTTATATATTATCATACATAATGTAATAGAAACATATAAACTTTAATCATGGGATAATATTAAGGTTTCTCTTGACAAATATATAGAGACAAAATAAATGGGTTGTGTTAAGAATATATTGTATTTGATTAAAAAAATTATCTAATTTTGGATTAATGATATTAATAAGACAAAACTATAGAATAATCAAATTGCACAAATTGTAATAGTCTACATATAAATTTTAGTGTAATTAATGGAGTATTTATAATTTATTATAATTTAATATATATGGAAATGACCTAATACATAATATAATTATTTTATTTAGATTATGTTATAGTATATGATAGGATAAAATCATTAATATAGGTGTAGAGTGAGTTTTTTGTGGGTCAAACCTAGAAAAGGAGTGCATGCACCTTATGAGATGATTCTATTGCTAGTTGGATAATTGTGGTAGGTAAAAACCATCTATTAAGGACATGAATTATTTGAGGTATCTGTATAGGTCCATGATAATTTATATCACTACACTTGTGCCTATAAGTGACTTTTATATTTATATATATTTTATCCTTTGCGCATAGCTATATTTTCATTCTCTTCATTTTAAAACCATATATCCACTTTTGACACTATTTTCATGTGAAAATGGGTTAGTGGGATGGGTTTATATAACCCTAAAAATTACTTGCTAAGTTTTTGAGCATTTATTATGCTTCAACACTTTGAAAAGGTCTCAAACTATAAATATTTATTCCACTAAGTTTAGAGTGCACAATCAATATAGTATTAGTGTGCATTGAAATATTTATTATAGTTTTTGACACTTGAAAAAATATTATTTTAACCTTGAAATGGTATTTATAATTTAATTATATCCTACCCATGAGGGATTTTATATTTGGAAGCTTTAGGGAAGCTCTTCTTAATGTGCAGAGTGTTTTCTAGTGATACATAGATGTATGATAGAAGGTGCTAGATATATATAACCTTATGATTTATTTTTATAAATATCTAAATATTTGGGTAGGTTATCTATAAATCAACATGTTAAATGTTTGGGATGACCCATATCAAGGATTTTAATTTTTTAAAATAGTCATTAAAGGGCATACAAACAAATCCAGCCCATGTGGATGGATTCAAAAAGCTAGATCCATCTAAGACAAGAATACACACACACACACACACACACACACACACACACACACACACACACACACACACACACACACACACACACACACACACACACACACACACACACACACACACACACACACACACACACACACACACACACACACACACACACACACACACACACACGTGTGCACGCGTGCGTGTGCACGCACACACACATGCACGTGCATGCACACACACGCACACACACACACACACACACACACACACACACACACACACACACACACACACACACACACACACACACACACACACACACACACACACACACACGTATGCACACACATGCACGCACATGCACACACACACACACACACACACACACACACATAAAATGAAACATTGATATGATGTTATGAGAAATTTTGAAAAATAAAATATTTAAAAAAAAAAAAATACTAAGTAAATAATGTGCATTAAAAATAATAATTTTTAAAGTTTAGGCTCGTAGATAATAAAACAACTAAGAGAGAATGTGAGCAAGTGTCAATTATATGTGCACAAGTTAAGTATACTAAGGCTTGGTAAAATATTAATTTTCATGTGTCTAATAAATAAATGAGATTATAAATCCTCTCCCTACTCCATTTTATTCTAGTAATGGAATAATTGGAGTAAAAGGGTGTAAGGTGATACCTAAGTGTAATCATGATGGTTGTGTTTAGGTAGGTGTTGAGTGTTGCACTCACTCCATGAAAACCTATGATGAAACATGTATAAATAAGTTATAAAATATGATATAAAATTTTAATTTAAAAAATTTAACATATTTTCAATTAAAAATACAATGAATGAATACACCTATAAGTACAAAACTAAGTTTCCTTCTAGAAATAGTGAAGAATGGGGTGATAATGCCCCTTGGAGATGTTAGTGTTAAAATCATGGGTTGATACAAAAAATGCATAAACCCTCATTTTATATGCATAAGTGTTTAGAATATAAGTCCCTTATAACCTCTACCACACTATTCATTATATTTTGTGAGAATGAGACCCATCATGAATTCCAAGCAAATCTTTGAATCTGAGTCTAAGTAATTTTTATTTATCATCCGTTAAAGAAACATTATATGATTTAATTTGAATATCTAAGTATATTTGATTAAATCTGAGAAAATTTTCTATATAATGTTTCACATATGCCCTTAATAAAATAATATATGTATTTTAAGTAATATAACCTATGCCAAAATCTCATAATATCTAAAACATGTTCATGTTGCACATATTCCCTTATAATTAGTTCCTATAATTTATGTAATAATATCATAGAATTTGTGAAATGTAACTTATAATCACTTAAAATATATAACTTATGCCATGAATACACCCCCATTATTTTTCAATTATGTCATAATTTGATTAACCCATATAATATTATGTTTCAACTTATATCAATCTAAAGTAATGTGTGCCCAAAATATGATTTTTTTGTGCCCAAACTCTTAATATGTATATGTGAAGGACTTAGCTTTTAAATAAGCCATTTTAAGTGTATATTTATAATTATTTTTATCCAAAATTTTATAACTTAGGTGAGTCTAATTTAAAAACTTGTTATTTAGCTCATGTTTGACTTTGTTAATAACCTTTAAAGTGTTTGTATTGCTAATATCTTATATTGTCAGAATAGGTAATGTGTCTTCCTTGGCAAATTATAGGTTCTTTTAGGGTGGTATAGTTATTACCAAGGTCAATTTATTTTGATTTTCATCAAATTATTTGTTATTATAGCATTATTCATGTATTTATCAAAGCTTAAGGTAATTTTGACAAGATTAAGGTAATTTATCTTTTTGTCTTATATTAGTCTAGCCTCTCCTTGTCAAGTTCAAGTTGGTCCAAGGGTGGTAAAGGTAAAATATGAATTTATATGTCATGTGTCATAGGTTAAATATTATATTACACTTATTTTGGTATGTACAACTAAGAAAATGAAGCATAACTCACTCTTCTAATATTATAAGTTATTTGAAGTGTCTTTTTGCTCATTTTATAACATGAAACAAGGAATATTGTAAGAAATGGAAGGAAAAGGGTTTTAATATGTTATTTTAACATTTATAAAAATATATATATAGGCTTTAATAGACTCCATGAATTATTATTATTCAACTCCAACAAAGTTCTAGGCAAAATATGGTTGGTTTCATTGCTAGAAAGGGGTTGATTGAGGCATTGTTCTAGTTTTTCCAAGTGAAGATGATATAAAAGAACATAAATGGGTTCCAACATCCTTTTAAGGTCATATAAAATAATTTTGAGGAGTAATAGGTCCAAAAATGGCAAAAGACTTATCCATTTCTCCATTGAGTTATTTACAAGCTAGTGAAGGTTATTTTTAAATGCTTGGTTCATGAAGGATAAAAAGAGTTGTATAAAATGATAATATTGGAATATATGGGAACATATTAAATACATAATAAATTGTTTTTTTTTAGGTTAAAAGGTATTAAA
>JARHVA010000896.1:1927500-2062500 GCA_037957365.1 Torreya grandis
ATAGACTTATTGTTGCACAATCTAATCAAAACATTCAACAAAGCATTTGGAGCTCTTAAGGAAGGTAAAAGACTTGTTTCTTTTATGTTTTTATTGTGCTTTCATTTAGTTTTTGTTACTAAGATATCCCTAGTGTCCAGAATAGAGGTATTAGTATCTTAGTGTGTTAATTTCATTAGTTTTATGATATTAACAAAATATTAACCTCCCTTATATGTCAAATTCCTAGTTCACACTTTCAAGCAAGTAATCTCTCTTTTTTGCCTTTTTCATGAAGTGTGATGGCTGATTTTGGAGTGAATATAAATTTTACTTAATTTTGTGAGCCATATAAAGCCTATGTTGATCCTTACTAGTAGATTTTTTATCCTTACCAACATCCTAATGAGCCATATCATCCATATTCTTATCCATATCATCCCTACAATGACCCCACTTACCCTTCATACCACTTTAGCTATCAATATGACCAGACTTGCTATCAAGAGTACTAATCATCTTCCTCTCCTCATCAACCTTATCAATATTTTCAACCTTCATATTATTCCTATCAAGATTGTAATAATTAAGATCTAAAATATAAATAAGAGTGTATAGATAGCAAAATATAAGCTAAGAAGGAGAAGGACTCTCAGATGTTCATGAAAATGTTGAAGAATTAAATGATAATGAGAAAGATAGATGTAAGTGTATAACTTGTATAAGTATCCCATATTAATCTCATTTAAAATATAAGGGACTCATTAAATATTGAAAGGACTGAGTGGGCAGCATTAGAGGAGGGAAAACAACATGTCCTAACCAATAAAAGGCTAGTAATAAGAGATTTAAATCAATGCACGGAGGATAAGTTAATAAGTTTGGAAAATAATGTTAGGACTTGTTCCAAAGTCCTAACATTAGGTTAGATTTTTGGTAGGTTAATAAATAAATATTTTTAATGGGGCATGCATATTTTAGTAAAGACACCCCCATAAAATAAAGTTAGTTTTAATTTTAGGTAGTTTTCATGTTTTAGAACTACCTTATGGGTTGATTTCCCATAAATAGTTGGCTATAGGATTAGTTGGTTTTAACGATCATTGGTAAAATCTATATAATCCATGTTTGCAATGTAAAAGGGTTAATGGAGCAAAGTCACCCTTATGTACTTTTTTTTTTTAATATTAATAAAATACTTGTGCACTCGCACTAAGCAGGGACAAGGTTCAAACTATTTGTTCAAAGAGTTATCAAAGAAAAAAAATAGTATCTTCAACCTAAATTACCCTCTCCAATCCCAAGTCAGTCCTCTTATATTCCTAACATACTCCAAATTTAATAATCCATTAAAAAAAGTTGATTTTATGAAATCCTCACTCATTTTTACTCAAGCTCCACCTCCTCTCCCTCAAGAAACTTATCCCATTCTCATCCAAAATTAAAAATTTGAGGCCAAGACCAATCATTTTTTAATTTTCAAAAGCCCTTAATCCACTCCTCAATTTTCAACACACCATCAAGAGGATGTTACTAAGTTTAAGGTTCCAAGTTAGAAGAAAGTGGTAGATTCATGGGGAAAGAAAGATGAACCGTGCCTAGATCAAGAGACAAAAGCCAAAGAGGAACCTTTGATCATCCCCACTCCTCCTCCTCAAGATATTAAATATTTTCCATCATGTAAGTATATCCAAAAATGCATCTAAAATAAGAAAAAGGTCCTTGTTGATAAGTTGAAATACCAATATTCAATAGTGCCCACCAAATTCCTAAGCCAATTCATGAACATATTCAAGCCCCACTCATCCCTCCTCAAGAACCTAAAATTTTCCCATTATGGATATCAATTCAAAAAGACATCCAAAAGAAGGAAGTCCTAGTTGATAAGGTTGAATACCAAGGCATATCATGGTTTGAGGGATTTATTGGTGAATGGGAGGAAATGATGATAGGATATTTTTTCTCAAAATTCCAAAGTTTGTTTGTGAGTTTAAGCATCCCAACCTTAAATGATAACATGTTGTATAGGATGAAAATTAAGAAGTCCAAGTTGTAGTTATAAGTTAGCCTCAAAAAGGATATGAAGAAGACATTTCAAGTAAACATGAGAAAGAACTCATCATTGGCACCTACCTTGGTGAAGAAAAAGGAAAACCAGTCTTTAGAGATGAATGGAGAGGTGATCTTGATGAAGTGGTAGTAGAATTAAAAGGAGAAAACACTCTTGAAGGTGAACAAAGCTCAATTGAGATAGTTGTAAAAGTTTCCCTACCAACTAGTTCTTAAATACTATTGATGAATTGGAAAAATTAGTTGTAGTAGAGATGTATTTGGATATCTTTTAAGATGTCTCATGTGGCCAAAAAGAGGTAAAATATTGTTTTTAAATCTCTCATTTGACTTAAAATGATGGCTTGCTTTCTTGTTGTTAAGAAAAATTGGCTGATTTTTTAATAGAGGAATCACAAGGGAACATTTCCATATAGAATCACAATGAAAAGGTTGTAGTTGATCTTGAAGTGGAAGACCTCTCAAGTGAACAAAATAAAGTCTTGAGTGGATTGAAAATGGCATCTAATAAGCAAGAAACAAATATTGAAAGAGTATAATTGTATCTACAACATGACCACATGAAGGAGTTTAAAGATTTTGGTAGTCCCATGGATCATAAAGAGAAAGGTGAAGATGTGGTTTAGGTTGTATCCCCTCAAGAATCTACTCAAGAAGATGATGATGACATGTGGAAGTAGTATTTGGATATTTGTAATCAATTAGAGTATCTTCAAGGGCCTCTATATCTTGTTGGGTAGGTTAAAGATGATTGTGAAGCTATTGTCTTCATTGAAGAACAAAGTGAGAACCCTTAAGAGGCCATTTAGGACCAATCACACCATTTCATGGAACCACTATAAGCTAAAGTTGATGTTGACATTATAAATCAAGATGTGATCACTTTTGAGGTGAACTCAAACATCAAGGAGAAATATGAGAAGAGTTTTGGTCCACAAGATGAGTATGTTTTCATTTTAAGCATGTTTTCTTTTGATAACTCACTTGGGAGTATGCTAAAGGAGTGGGAAAGCAAGATTTATATTCCATCAAACACCATGATCAAAATTCTGTGTGTTCTACATCATTATCCATCTCGTGGAGGAGGTATTTTTAGAAATTATCCTTTTGATATAGGAGGAAGATGTCTTAAGTCTAGTTATAGTTAGTAGTGTTCTTATGATCTATTTTTCCTAAGTGAGTTAAGGCACAAGTGTGTGTTTTGTGTGTGTGTTTTTTTTTTTTTTTTTTTTTTTTTGTGTGTGTGTGTGTGTGTGTGTGGGTGTGTGTGGGGTGTGTGTGTGTGTGTGTGTGTGTGTGTGTGTGTGTGTGTGTGTGTGTGTGTGTGTGTGTGTGTGTTTTGTGTGTGTGTGTGTGTGTGTGTGTGTGTGTGTGTGTGTGTGTGTGTGTGTGTGTGTGTGTGTGTGTGTGTGTGTGTGTGTGTGTGTGTGTGTGTGTGTGTGTGTGTGTGTGTGTGTGTGTGTGTGTGTGTGTGTGTGTGTGTGTGTGTGTGTGTGTGTGTGTGTGTGTGTGTCTTGTTTTAGTATGTTATTTTGTCTTGTTATGGTTTATAGAGTTATTGAATTGTCTTTGTTGTTTTAAGGCATATATAATTATGTTTAAGGTCTTATCAAGTCTGAGTTAAGTGATGTGTGACTCCATATCCCAATGCATGGACAAGGCAATCAGTCTAAGGTGTATAAAAATCATGCAATCCCATGAGGTCACCAAATATGTTAGACGAATTTGGATGCCATAGGTGAGTCTAATTAAAAAACTTACTATTGAGCTCATGTTTAAATTTATTAATATCATTGAAAGTGTTTGTTGTGTTCATATCTTATCTTGCCATGATAGGTAGTGTGTCTTCCTTGGCAGCTTATAGGGCCTTCTAGGGTGGTCTAGTTTGTAGCAAGGTCAAGTGATTTTACCTTGTCATAAAATTACCTTTTATTTTATCCTTATTCATGTATTTAGCATACTTTAAGGCAATTTTGACAAGATTAAGGTAATTGCTCTTTTTGTCTTGTGCTAGTCTATCCTCTCCTTATCAATTTCAAGTTGGTTCAAGAGTGATAAAGGTAAAATAGGAATTTTTATTTCATGTGTCACATGTCAAATATTATCTTACACTTATTTTGGTCCATAAAACCATGAAAATGAAGCATAACTCACTCTTCTAACATTATAAGTCACTTGAAGTGTTGTTTTTCTCATTTTATAATGTGTAAAGAAGGAATATTATAAGAAATGGTAGGAAAATGGTTTTAATGTATTCTAGACATGTTTATCCACATCTATACAGGCTTTAAGATACTCCATGAATGCTTTTTCTTAATCTTGAATAGAGTTCAAATTAAAATATGGTTGTTTCATTGTTAGAATGGGGTTTATTGAGGCATTATTGTAGGTTTTACAAGTGAAGATGATCTCAAAGAAACCAAATATCTTCCTCCATAATTTTAAGGTCATATACAATAATTTTTAGGTGTTATAGGTCTAGAAATGGTAGAAGACTTATCCATTTTTCCATTGATCTCTTTACAAACTAGTGAGGGTAGTTTTCAAACACTTAGTTCATGAAGGAGAAAAAGAGTTGGATAAAATTATATAATGGGAAGATATTTCCTATATTACCTTAATATTCCATTCATTATTTTTAGGTTATAAGGAATAAATTTATGAACTGTTATTAACAAAAAAAAGTGCTCTAAAACCCTCCTAAAACCCCACTAGTTTAGTTTCAATCAATTTCAAGAAATTTTTGAACTTATTGATAAAATAAAATTAGTATTGAGGTAATTAATGGTATTTTTTGTCTATAAAAATCATCATTGGAATTAATTTGGCACATGTGAATGACCATCTAAAAAGAAATGAGCCTTTTTCATGGTTTCCATGTCATAGTCAAGGTTATAGATAAGGTTCTTGTTAGTTTTGAATGTTTTTCATCTCAAAGGGTTATAAAATAGTATCTATCAACCTTCCATATATTTTTTTAACAATCCTTAGTTCCATTATTATCTCATAGTACTAAAAGACCACTTGCAATCTTCTTAAGGCACCATTCAAGTGAACTGTGCATATCATATCGAAGACATACACGTGTATTATCAATTCAATTGAGAAAATTAAATTGGTTATATCATAATGAAATATATATATATATATATATATATATATATATATATATATATATATATGTTACTAAAATAAAACTTAAGTCCTTCATAGGTGGGAAATGTGAGAAAGTGCAAAAAAATCAAGAATTCTAAGACAAGCCTGATGGAGATCTACATGTTTGTTCTCATGTTTTAAGAGGAATATGAAATATTTGTATTTATATTAGGTTTTAATGGTCAGGATAAGTGTGTAAAGTCATGTTATAAGTTCATACAGATTATGGATCCCTTGGAAGAGGTAGATAATACCAAAATAAAACTATTAGGATCAAATTGGCCTAATTGCTCATAAACCCTCACTACGGTAAAATCCTATTATAGAGATTTTTTATAAGTCAATAAATATTGGAAATAAATTTTGGTTATCATTTAAAAACCCTAAAATCCATGAATTGTATACTCTCAATGCATACATAATCAAATATCATCTATATCCCTCCAAGACAACGAAGAAGGTTGCATGAGCATACAATGTCGAGGTTTGGATTGGTAATTTAGGTGAAATATGCATGTATAAAATTAATTTATGAGTTAATATAACATAAATTAGTATTATTAAACTTTAAAAACTTATAAAACCATACTTTATGTGAGTTAATAGGCTATATACCTAAGCACAACAATCTAGTGCTTTGCACACAAATTTAAGTGTTTAAGGATAGTTTGAAAGGTTTCAAAGAGGAGTTTAAACTTGAATTTTTTTTTTTAAGTATAATTTAAAATATAAAAAATATTATATTATCATTATAAAATATCATCATGGCTCATTTTGAGAAAAATTTAGACCTATAGGTCTATAGACCTGTAGGTCAACATTCTTAAGCAAGAGAACAAAACCTTGCATAAAAGGTGATGTTTGAGAATGCAAATGAGAAGTGAAAACCATGATGATATGTGATGAATTTATAAGTAGGGAATAAAAATAGGAATAAATTAATTAATTAATCCTTATTTAAACTAACAAACATCAAATCTAGAATAGTCCCATAAGCCTGCTAGAAGAACTCTTTTACAACCTTGTTTTCAAGAGTTCATGAAAATATGCAATGATTTGCATTATATTGGTATTTATAATGGATATAGGAAGTTTTTTAAAATTAATTAATGGAATTTTAATTTTTAATATTTCCTCTAAGTTTCTAAAAAACCACAAAAACACCTATAGTCATGCACACTATCCAAAATGCACACAAAATGGTGAGAAATTGGCTTGTTTGAGAGGTACATAATGATGATATTGAAAAAATAATGTTTGTATAAGTTTAGAAAAGCTATGGAATACCTAAAATATTATTATTATTTATTTTAAACGCCTTAAATATTGACATATACAATTTATATCTCTCAACCTCCTCATGCCTGCACTTTTGCCAACTAGGGCTAAAAAGCTTGCAACTTGTCTAATTTGATTTCTAATACGTGAAAATTCATAATTTTTTTCCAATAGAAATATTTTTATGTGAAATAATTTTTTTTTTTTTTTTGAGGTGGTAATTTATGGATTTTTATGGTTTATAGGGATGTTGGCTTGCTTTATACTTAATTAGTCATAATTGGGAGAGATGGGTAATGAGAAACTAGGTCTACCTTGATAGTCAGATAATGAAATTTGGTGTGAAGATGTAAGGGGATAATTGGTAATAAAATTTTATTTTATTTTTCATATAAGTGATACATATGTCTCAAACCAAGGATATTTTCACCAAAATAGGGCTACAAAGAATAGGCCTTCTTAGAGCAAAACATGAGAACTATGAGAAAGATTACAAAACAAATGTGGAAATATGATTGGATAGGGATATACAATATAATTTCAATGAAATATAGTTATTTATACCCTAATAAATGACTTTTAACTTCACAATCACTCCAAATGGGTAGTTCCAAAGCAAATGGATGAGTCATAGAGGACAATGATGATTCCCCACACCACTTCGATGAATAAGAAGATCATTACAAGATGACACACGTTGAAGGGAATTTCATGACTATCCTATGGAATTTTTATTAATTATAACTCACTTATGCATGAGATGACACTTTTCATAGATCTCTCATATGACTCTCTTCTCTCTCCTCTTCCTTCTCTTCTATATGTATGGCTTGATTTGGATTGCAAATGGATACTTACACCAAGATTATGGCATGTCCCTACTGTTTTATATGAATATTAATTAATAATATGTTTATTTTTACCTAATTTTATGGTTTTATGTAGTGTATGCCTTGAATGACTAATATTATTAAGCATAGATTATGTTCATCTTGGCTGTTGTCTCATTCTCTTGGCTCATTGTTATAGGTTGTGAATAGTGTCATCAGGGGTTTCATGGAGTTATAAGTATAAAATATCTTCCCTTATAGTCTCACTTGACCTTACCTATTTTCAAATCATTTATGGAATAGAGTATATTTAAGAGAAGTGTATGTTTCTTTCAATTTTATAGGTCTTAGTGAAAATTCAAATCAGTGATAATGGTCTTAAAATTTGGTGAATGACCTCCATTTAGTTTATGGTTTTATCTTACACTTTTACCTTGTAATTATTAGCTTAATTTGTTGTTATTAAGTGATGCATCAAGATATGTATCCCTATTTATGGGTCTAATCCATTCTTTAGGTCACACACAACCTAGGATTGTTCCCATGTTATCACTTAAGTGAGGAGGCTTAAATAGCCTTCTCAAGGTTAAAACTTTTGATGAAAAAAATTACTTAATTTAAAATAAAATAGTGATATGCATCATGTTATATCAAAAAAATATATTATCATGTAAAATCATGTGTTACCTTGATATTATTATGTCATCGTAGTAGTATTATATCATATGATCAGATATGAAACATGTATCTTGAGATATACATGTATAATGTCAAGATAGATATGAAATGAGAAAAATAATTATAGATTAAATATATCAATGAACAAATAAAAAATTAGTAATAAGTACATATAATAGGTATCATGTAACCACACTCAATAATAATAACTTGTCATATGGATCATGACACCATAATCTTAACAAATAATTGTAGGTGTATCCACACATATAACATAGAATCATGGAGTCACATGCAAATTCATGGCCATGACATACACAAGAAATCATGAAATTATAACACACTATCAAATAAATTAAATAAACATCAAGAATAAATATAGTTAAACATGGTAAGAATTAATCATTAAAATAATCCACACAATGAATACCCAAT
This sequence comes from Torreya grandis, assembly GCA_037957365.1. Lineage (NCBI taxonomy): Eukaryota > Viridiplantae > Streptophyta > Pinopsida > Cupressales > Taxaceae > Torreya > Torreya grandis. The sequence continues at coordinate 1,935,927 of JARHVA010000896.1, forward strand.
CACATGCATAATCACAAATAATAGATAAGTTTTTCTGAAAACACTACTAGGAAAGAAAAAAAATCAAGATATTAACATATCTCAAGTTTAAGTTTCAAGGGTGTTATATAGCACACACATAACTTTTTCCCCTTATGATGGTTGTGTTACTTGTTCCCCCTCTTGTGGGGGGATATTAGAATACTAGTTGTATTGTGGGCATCTATGCATTTTTAAAAAATATCACTGTGTATAAAAGTGCTAAGATAAATCTTTAATTACCCCATGTAAAATTTTTATGATTTAAATTTACATGTATTTGGTTCATGTATTTTTGGTTCCCTAAGGTCATTTCATGTCCTCTAGGTGATGGTTTGAGGGCAAGGGAGATTTATGTTAGACTAAAATTTATGATCCAAGATGCTACTAGTCTATTGAGGAATCTTACTGAGTCCTTTGAGGGTAAATTCCATTCATTTTAGGTTTTTCCCCTATTGTTTCAAAGTGATTTCAATGTGGTTTACAGAGGTGTAAACCTATATTTAGTCAACAATTTGTTACTAAAGCTCTACCTAAGTACCATCACAAGGTATCTTATGAGAATATCCTTGTTGTCCTAAGGGATTTTTAGGCTAGTCAGAACCTTGTTTAGTTGTTTCCAAGTAGTTGTGGAGAGTTATAGAAGCTTTTTATAAGTTTTGAATAGTACCTAGTCTACACTATTTTGTTTACTAGTTTATAAGGTGTTGGATGTGTTTTCTTTCTAGGTTTTATTTAGTTGTATTGTTATGTTCTAATGTAGAAGTTGTGAAATTTGTTATTTTAAATAAAACCCTATTTATTCTATTGTAAAGGTTGTGGAACTTGTTTTCAAAACCCTCTCTTTATCCTTATCTATTATTTCCTACTACACAATTCATGGAACTTTCTCTAAAAAAACCCTCTTTGATCCTTTGTAAAGGTTTTGGGACCTACTATCAAACCCTCTTCTTGGTTGTGGGACCTATATAAAATCCTCACAATTTACCCTTATCTAATAAAAACAAATCATAAATAAGTATCACAATATAATAAAAAAATAAAGAATCACACCATTTAACATGCATCAACATTAATCATGCATATAGAAAGAAATGTTAATATACACAATCAATGTGTGTCATCATCATATATATAAAAATATAGTATCCATAAAAATAGTAGTATGATTAATATGAGTAAGAACAACCCATTTTTAATCAATGTAAAGTATCTTGATATGATTAATAGAATGGTCATATAAAGATAAAACCTATATAAGTGTACCAAGATGCCCCAAACATAAGCATGCCCCTAATGTAGTAAATTCCATGCCTAATAGAACCTATATGTCGTTCATATCACTCATGAATACTACGAAAATCATGCTCATATAAAAACTAGATATATAATCTACCACACTTGATAAATCATAAATAAATTATGTAAACAATAAATAAATGTTCAGCATAGGTCTTGCATATATATAATTTTTAGTTTTCTAAATATTTGTATGTTTTTGAGATACAAATTAATGCTAACCAATGATCTCATCTAGGGGATGCTATGATGTAGGTCTTATGTTAATTATGGATAATATTATCCATTATGGTAGTGTAGTAACATGTGTTTGTGTATTGAATCTGATAATATTATGTTATGACATATCCATCACATTCATCATAAACCATATAATCTTTCATATTTTAACTAAATATAGAAACAATACTACTTTTTATAGTATATTTTATAGTATGATAGTGTTCTTATGTTTATTTTGGAACACATAAAGCACCTGTACAACTATGTTAGAGTATAATGTAGTAGTTAATATTTGTTGTTGTGGAATAAACCTATGATTTAATGGATGCCAAATTACTATTCATATAGGAAAGTCATTTACCTTCTAGTGAACCATCTGATTACATTGAACCTCAATAGGTTATATACATAATTATAATGGTGGTGGGGGTAGAGGATAAAACATATCTAGTTGAATAAGATACTCCTATAGAATACCCTAATATATTACTACTATGTTATCACACACAAACACACACACACACACACACACACACACACACACACACACACACACACACACACACACACACACACACACACACACACACACACACAAACACTAATAAGAGAGATCATACAATAATAGAGAGATCCCCTATTTTTGGTTGATCTCTCTTATTGGTTATAGGAGCTCACATTGCATTGGGGATTTTATCAACTATAAATGTTCTAGATGATGTGAATGATTTACCTATAAACCTAAAGTGTTATCTTCTAAAGTTAACTCCAAACACTGGAAGGACTGTTTAAGAACACATCACAAATTATAAAACATCCCTTAGGTTTCTTAATCTTGAACATGAAGATTGTAGTCTATATGTTATTTCCCTTTACCTTTCTTGATCAGGATTATGACAAGTTCATTAACCTCCCTAAAAAATCAATCATAATATGTAATATATTGAATAGAACATATTTAGCCCAATTTGGTTGTGTAGTTGATACAATCATCTTATACCAATAATTTTCCTACATGATAAGGGAATCTAATGAGCCTATACATAATTTTAATGCACATTTTAAAAATATGTATAGTAGGGTAATAGAATTGTATAGAATAAATACCTAGCTAGCCTTATAAACGTTCGAGAATGTTTTAGATCCTTGGACTATCAATTTATTAAAGATATATCTAACCATGAATGACTTGACCTTTGCATATGTAGAAGTAATAAAACTGGATAGGGAACTCAAACTACAAGGGACCATGTTGGCTCCCATTCCAGTGTTCTCCCAAACATGTTAGCATTGAACTTAATCCTATGTACAAATAAAAATTTTCCATTGACACAAAATATTTCAATTATAAATTATTTTCCTCTACAACATGATTCATTTAATTAAAATTTAGGATTTATAAGTCTAGCTGGTAATGAAGCAATGCCTCAATATTATAACTAAACATTAGTTCTATTTATAATTAAAAATACATAGAATTCTCCTCAATATTTATCCAAGCATGAGTTAGAAGCAATCTAAATAATGGTCCAAATATTTAGTAATGATTTTATCAAGTTGTAAAAACAAGTAGGTAATTCAAGTAGTGGAAATTATGCCCCTAAGTTTACTTATCAATGCAATTATAGACCCTTTAATAGAGCTAGAAAATAGGCTGAATATTCATCCAACAAATTTCCTAAGATCAATATCATGGAGATTACCTTACCTAATTAGTGTCATCTCCATAACACAATCCAACATGAAAAAGTTGACAAATTTGAGTTTTTTTTAGAATTTAAAATTATGTAGAAGTAAATTTAATAATATGAGGTTGTCCTAAATGTTTAAAATAATTCAATTAATTTAGATGATCTAGTTCATAAAAATACCCTAATACAACAAGGATTTTAGAGACTTTAGATTTCCTAACGTAAAAGACAATGAACCTAAAGATAATAATAATGACATTAAGTATTTATAATAATACTAGAAAGGATACTATAATCTTATGAGTAAATAATGTCATCCTTTGACTACCTAAACTCCACCAAATAATGTTGCTACACCAGTTGATTCTAAATATATAAATGATCTACCTCCGCCAAAATTAGGTGAAAATAAACTCTCCACAAGGAAAACTTATTAAAAAATCATGGAAGATTTGAAAATTATTAAATTTAATATAAACCTCCATTAATTAGCACAAATCACTAAACAAATGGATTTGCTTCTTAAGTCTCTTAGAGATAAGAATAGTCAACCCAAGTAAAAGAACCCTACCAATAATGATGTTGTAATTCATATGACTAGGATCAAAGTTCTACCATTATTACATACAATCATATTTTATTGTAATAATCTCCATAATTATCTTTTATATTATGGTTTATCAATTAATGTTATGCCTATAGTTATTTTTAGTAAGTTAGGATTGGTTCCTATAAATGAGACAAAGTGGTAGTTTAGTTAGACAAGTCTAAAGTCAAGGTGGTAGGATAGTTAATAAATATCCATATGTAATTACAAGATGATCCAAGGGTTTAATAGTTCATAGACATATAAGTTGTATAGATCCTATAATAATATGGCATGATACTAAGTAGAGATTGTTCAAGATCACTAAATCACTGTATGGAAATTAATTTATCCCATATGTGGCTACCATGGAGAAGAGTGGAAAACAAAATTAGAATTGTTAGAGAAACATGCATGGAATTGATGATCATAGAGTATAACACACTCAATTATCAAGTTGATTTTACTTTTATACATGTAGGTGTTTATACTTTGTCAACCAAACCAACAAAGAAGAAAAGGTCTAGTTAAGACTAGAATTTAGGTATGTGGTCACCATGTTTGGATGGAACACAATCCAAAAAAGGAGTTGAGGTTGGTATCATGTTCATTTATCCAAATGGTAAGAGACATGTTTCAAATTTCAAATTATAGCTTCCTTTTACTAAGAAAATGATAGAGTATGAAGCCTTCATCTTGGGTCTATAGTTTTAAATCAAGTTTGATGTCCATCAATTAAGAGAATTTAGTGATTCTAAATTAAGCTTCAACTAGGTACATAACAAATTTCAATTCAATATTTCATATTTATATAAATATAAATACCATGATTAGGAATTTATTTAATCATTTAATTCTTTTAATATTTTGGTCATCCCTAGAGTAAAAAATTCTATGGTAGATTCACTATGTCTCAGTTGCTAACCTTCCCCTTTAGACAAGACTAACCTACAAATTTTTTATGTGGAATTAATTTCTTATCCCTATATGTTTTATAATGTTAAAAATTTATAAATTTTTAATGATGATAATCAAATTATTTATTTAATATCTAAATGCAATGCTTTTGATGCATAGGTAATTGACAAAGAAGAAAAACTCAATTTCAAGGAACAAAAATATAATTCTAATGAAGTACTTCAAATTAAGAACAACCATATTCAAAAAAGAATTCTATAATTAGAGAGATTATTTGACTTAGATATTATAGAAATTAAATCAAGAAAGGATCCTTATCTTAGTCAAGAGTCATATATTCTCAACATGGTAACTTTGAACAAGCCTAAAAACATGGAGTTGGGATCTAAATGTCGTGATGAAGACATGTAAAAATAAGATTTTACTATGTTATTAATATATCATAAAATGGAGATAAAATGCCTTAAAGGTGTCAAACCTCATGTTATTTCTCATAAAATTCCATTGAAAATTGATCAGAGACCCTCTAGGCAATGTTAAAGGCTAATAAATATGGTCTTAGAACTACTCATCTTGAAAGAAATAAAAAAGATGTTATTGGCTAGCATTATCTTCCTTTTGTGCCATTAAACTTGAGTGGTAAACCTATTACCCATGAGGAATAAAAATGGAGAAATTTATCTTTGTGTATATTTTATAAATCTTAATCATACATTAGATAAATAAAATTATCCATTTCAATCACTTGATGAGGTCATATAACAAGTTATAAGTTATAATATGATGTCCTTTTTGAATGGATTCTCAAGTTACAATTAGATCTTATTTGAAAAAGTAGATAGATCCAAAATAGAATTCACCACCAAGTTGGGAACCTACACCTATAATAAAATGACATTCAATTTACTTAATGCTAGTAGCACATTTCAATGAGCTATGGACATTGCTTTCAAAGGTAATTGGTGAGTGTGTGGTAGTATACATGGATGACCTGAATGTATTTTCTAAACAAAAATAATATCACTTGAATCATCTAGATAAATTATTTAAAAAATTTAGATGGTTTGGCATATCACTTAACCCTTAAAAATGTGTCTTTTATGTAATACAAGGTAATATTTTAGGCCAAATTATCACTAAGGAAGGTATTCCAATCGACCTAGGGAAAGCTAGTTCTATTTCCAAAATTTAGTTACCAAATAGTAGGAAAGATATGAAATATTTTTTTAAATAAAATTTGAATAGATGTTTATTTTTGGTTTTTCTAAGATAAAAAAACCTTTTAATCCCATGTTAAAACATGGAGCTAAGGTACAATGGGATGCTTCTTCTGAGAGGATGTTTTAATAAATAAAGAATGTAATTATGAAAGATTATGTGTTGGTTAGCCTATATTATGCTAAATATTTCTATCTCTAATCTTTTTCCTTTGATTAGACAATTACAACTACTTTGACACAATGATTTGAGTATAAATAAAACCACATAGCCTATATGAGCACATATATGAAAGAGGTCAAACTAAAGTACCCTACTCTAGATAAATAGGCCTACACATTGGTGAAGGTATTTATAAAGTTTTATCATTATATATTTAGAAATAAAGTACATTGTATAGTTTCATATCCTACAATCAAAAAAATTCTAGGAAAAAATGAGCTAGGTGAAAGAAGAGGACACTAGGCTAATAAGCTTCAAGAATATGACATCAAAGTGAAACCTACAAAATTCATATGTGGTCAAGGATTGCCCAAGCTAATTTTAAAGGTTTATTCCAACATCTCCATTATATAAGTTAATCAATTTGAGTTTGAATTTGGTCCATGGTATGAATAAATTATCCATTATTTACTTTATGGAAATCCATCTTCCCATTTTAATAGGATGTAGAGAAGAACATTGGAGATGAGGACTACATGCTATACATTTAAAATGGGAGTGATGTACCCCATGAATAACAAGGGGATTTACTTGAGATGGTTGTCTTATGAATAAGCATAAGAGGTGATTATCTCATTTCATGAGAATTTTGGAGGTGGTTATCCTTCTAATAATGTCATGACACACATGATTCTTAGAGCTGACTATTAATACCCAAAATTATTCAAAGATGATTATGCAAATGTGAATACTTTTCATTCATGAAATATCTTTTCTAAAAGAGAGATTCATTCTCCCATGTTTTGAAACTAGTGATTAATTAATGCCCCTTTGCTCACCGGGGTTTAGAATTTATTAGAGTCATAAATCCCAACTCATCAATCGATCATAAGTCTATTCTCACTACCACCAACTATTGTATGAGATGGGTTAAAGATAAAGAAACAAATAATAGTAAAACTAAATAAGTTATTGCATTTTTTAAAGAGTATATTATAACTTGATTTGGGACTCCTCTATCACTTGTTGGTGAAAATAGACTTGCTTTCCAATCAATAAAGATGATTTATTGGGATTACCATTATGTAATTACATTAAAATTATCCTCAAATTGTTATCCATAGGGTAATGGTTTGTTATATTTAACAAAAAGTAATTTACTAAATTTCATAAAGAAAGTAATTAACTAGAACCCACACAATTATCATGTGTTTCTCAAATATGCCTTATGGGCTTATATAACAAAGCATAAACAAAGCTTGAATAGTTCCCATTTCTTTATTGTCTATGGATTAGATCCAATTTTACCAATGTAGATTAATAAACCCACTTATTAGTTCATAAAATAATATATGGAATCATATCTAGGAAGTTAGTCCCAATTAGTAAACTTAATCTAAGTAGAAGATACATGGGATGAAGCTTTAAAAAATTTTAGTAAATCTTAGGCTGATATGAAGAGCTAGTTAGATTGAAAAGCACAAGTGATATCCTCTCATGTTTTATAATTGGTCTTGTTATGGGATAAATTCCATGAGATAAATGTTTAACATGCTAAGTTCAATCCTTTATGGATTATCCCTTACCAAGTATCTGATATTTTAGGATAGAATGTGTGTAAAATGAGAGATATCCAAGGAAAGTACTTTCCAATACTAGCTAATAAATAGTAAATGAATAATTAATTCATGTCTTATCCATATAATACTATTTTTGAGTGAAGATACTATGGTTTCTCTATGTATATCTTTTATATAGAGTTTTCTATTTTCATAGCTAGTGTTTCCTTGCCTTGATGTTGATTTAGTTTAGTTTGATTTTGTGTTTTTTTTTTTTTTTTTTTGGTTTCATCTTGTTTTATGTGTGTGTTTTTTCCCAAATTGTTTAAATTTGGTTTTTGTATTGAACTTTTGGTGTTTTATAGTTCTCCTTTTGAAAATTGATTAGATTTATTAACACATTTATCATAATAAAATAGTTTTTTAAAGGGTAGTCTCCCTATTTTATCTTATTCATTATTTTTTTGAGTATTAGAAAATCAAACATGAAATAATAGAAGATAATTTATATAGTAGTAAATTAAATAAATATTGTGTTTTTATGGTCTTATATGTCAATAACTTCAAATATTTGATGATAAAGTATGATAATTTTTAGTTTTTGGAAAATAGAATGTGAATCATCCTTGAATAGTCACATAGGTTAATGCAATTTTATTTATAAATTTATAGAATTTGAAGGCTATGATTCAAAATAGAAGATGTGAATTTTATAAAAATTTCATTTTATTGTTGAAGCCATCAAGATGCACTTAATTTAACATTGTGAAGAAAAATGTAAACACTGAATTGATGTAACTGTCTTTGTGATTCTATATTTTTTTAGTCTATTATTATACCCATGGATTGGTCTCCAACCCTCAAGGGATGAAAAATAAATATTTTAAAAAGAAATAAGTCAAAATGACATTGAATAAAAATAAAAATATACATTCTTTCCTCTAAATGTTGATTCATGCATTCTCTATCATAGGCTTCTTTGCCTAGTTGGCAATGGAGCGAGGCCTTGAGTGGGACCAAAGGTATCTTTGTTTGGGCTATAGATGTCTATCTAGTAGAATATCAATACCCATGCCATTCTCCCACATTAAAAATTCCCAAAATTATCCTTCTCATAAATTCTAATTATTTTATACATGCTTAGATTCCTTTACATGAATGCAAGAACTATAAAAAAAGCAATCAATACTAACACACATTGATGGTATTAGGTAGATCTGAAGCTTAGTATCTAGCATATTGAGGTAGAATCTAATGCTTTCATATTTATAATTTTTTCTAAAATATTTGTTTGTGTTTCTTATTGTATTTTATGATTTGTAGTCTAGGTTCTAAATATTGAACAATATTATGCCAATATAAGTCACCATTTGTTGTGTCCAGCATAATCCATTACTTATATTTTTCATATGGGGACCCTATTTATTTATCATAACTATTATATTTTTGGATTATTTCATATTGGTATGGCTTCATTTATGAATGCCACTCAAATTATAAGATTGAGTTCCATTTTTAATCTCCAATCATGATCTAGATCTGTTTGATGATTTTGACATAGATTCACTTGATCATTTATTTATAATGACTAAACAATATTTGTCTAGAATTCAAAAAATAGAAACTAGCCTTTTGAATTTTTTAAAAGTGACTTTTGTTTTATGCATTTCCAATCTATGTAATTATTGTAATTTCAAATGTCAAGTAAAATGTGGGATCTTAGATGATCAATTTATTCCTTATTATCTTAGTTAGAAGCATTTGCCAATAAGGTCTAAGATTTTGTTCATTATATTTGTTATATGTTCAAGAAATTATTATAAAATGTTAGAGCTTTATTTTACTTGGGGATTAAATTGAGAAGTGGCAATGCTAATAGTTTATTAAACCTTGTGATTCATTACAAAAAATTTATACCATATTTTAATATTTATTCATCCATATTGTGGTCCATCTTTCATTTTAAGATGGTCAATTTATCAAGTGAAATTTTGTTTATTCTTTTATCATAGTATTTTCCAATTCAAAATGTCCTTACCTAACCAAATTTAAGGGTTCATTGAATTTTATTTATTCTTTTTGGATTTACTTATAGTAAAAATTCATGTTTTTTAATGCTTCATTCAAATCTTTTCATCAACTGACTTGTTAATGGTTTCCTAAGTCAACTTATGTTTTATCTTTATTTGTAGAGATCATCACAAACTCTTAGCCATATATATTTAACAATTATCATAATCTAATACACCTAAGACTTGATATTTGTAAGTCTAAATTTTTAAATTATCTTCCTAAGCTTGACTTATGAAGATCAATGATCACAATCTCAGTCATTTAGATCTTAGGATAATAAAACATAGCTCATAGGTTCTTTACCTACTTGACCTACCAGATTCATAACAAGTGTCACAATCTCAAAAACTCAAAGCTTGTTGGTTACAAGACACCACTTTAAATATTTTTGACCCCTGACCTTATGAGATTGAACCACATGACACAATATTTGGTAGTTAGATCTTGGAGGGAGGCATTCCATAGTCAAGATGTCCCAAACATCCCAAGAGATATGATCCATCCAAATGGCATAATCTTATTGACTTCGACCATGGGTATATAAAATCAACATTCAAATAGTCAAAATCTCCCTAAGCATCCTTTCCCTCCACATCTCTAGAGATAAATTTATCAAAGTGTTAAGTATAAAAGTCAAAATTATAGGTAACAAGAATTCAAATGATAAATGGTAGAGTCAAAATTTCAAGTAGTAGGTTCAACATGACATGTGGTGGTTAATGAAATAGGTGGTAATCATAGAATAAGGGAAAGGATATGAGAAATATAACACTCAATAAGTCCCAGAGCATCCCCATAATAGATGTGTCAATAGATTGACACATTAAGACTCATCATGTAATAAATTTATAGGTCTAAAGTCTTCTAAACCCTAAAATTATGAGGTTGTGACATTTGGATGCATCTCATAAACTCAGAGCCTAAGAAATATACAATGAATAGTCAATTATCATCAAATAACTTCAAACCCAAAGGCCTGAGATGTTGCCACATGATGACATCATTCATTCAATCCCAAAAAAAATGATGGATAGAGAAATAATCTAGCACCATAAATAAGGACCAAATGAATGATGAGTGGAAATAGCTATAGATTATAATGGAGTAAACCATAACTTGAGCCAATGATATACCAACACATATAATGTCATAGCCAATTAAAATATGACACGTGACTTGATGTGGACAAGGATGAACATGTGGCTCATTGACATTTGTAAATAAGATTCAAAGTCAAAATTAATAGCCATTTCACCATCAAAATATTCATCAAATCCCCCCTCTCTATACATATGGTGGGGTATGGGGAAAATGCAAGTTTATATATAACTCTCTAAACCCCATCTATATAACTTTGTGAACCTATAGAGGAATTTCAAATAACCCTAAAGGATAACTCCAAATAATTTTATAGGTTTAGCCCTACTATCTACACAATACACTTATGATCTTTAGACCTATGGGGTATTAGGAAGATATTTAAGGGATTGAAGGTTTTATAAATGGTAGTAGAGAAATGGATAATGTCAATGTTAAAGTAGGAAAATAAATATCTCAAATTTGATGGAAATATCTAAAACCAAGTGATGTGTAAGTGACGTATTATATGTAATTATTTTACATATTATATGTAATTATAATAAAATATTATAGGTAGAGGAGACTAGGTGACTACTCTACATAGAGGCAAGAATTTTGGACCATCCATAACATAGAGTTAGTTTAAAAGAACTTGAATCAAATATCTGGTGAGCTAATCACTAGAATAAAATTAACATGAAGGTAGCAATGGCTAGAGCAATAACAAAGATTTGGAAGAGCTAATAGACATAATCTATGAAATAAAGCATATAATGGCATTGATGAAATTGATCAAGGGTTAGATTAGAATAAATGTACCTATATATATATATATATATATATAGGAATAATCCATTATTACAATATTAATATCCCTAGTTATCAGCATTTAATAATAAAATGGCACATATGGAAGGTAATTAATTGTCATGGAGATAATAATAACAAATCTATCATTAATGGCATATAATGAGGTATATATTCCTATTTATATTGAAAATTAGTTGGTGTAAAATGGTTAGAAAGCTTATTGGGCCATGGGAGCTCACAGTGCATTGGAGATTGTATCCCTTTCATCTAAAAGGCTATTACACTAAGGAAATTATGCCATGACTATATTAGCCTTATCTTTTCACTTATTGATGTGTTATCATAAGAGGTTGAATTAGGATCAATTATTTATTTAATTTTTGTATCACGAGCAGATAAAACTGGTTTCCCATTACAATCAATTAAGTGACTAGTATTGTTTATATAAGTAACATTACTTGTCATTATAAAAGGGTTGACACTTGAGTACCAAAACTCTGTTGATATTTAGCCAAGATTTCAGTTACCTTTCCTCATTGTCTTGTCTTGGTTTTCTACCAAAGATATCAATTTGATATGTAATCTATCAAAATAAATTTTTAAATATTGTTGCTATGAAATTGGATATACAATTATATTGTGTATTTATTGATTTAATTGGATTTAAGAGCTCATTCTGATTATTTTGAGGCTTGGTTATTTTGAGGATTACATTAATTAAGGTGTATAAATAGTTTTAGGATTGTGTAATGGCTTTATTTTTAATAGATTTATATATTTCATGTGTACACAATTTTTCTTTTAGTCTTAATCATTGTGGTGTTATAGTTTGTGTGGTAACTAGACTTCATGCCTGGTGATTTGGTTGTAGCCCATAGTAGTCTAACTTTTTGAGTATAAAAATCCCTACCTCAATCAAGGTATTACCTATTTTTCCCCTATTATTTTATTCATTTTATATTTTTTAATGAGGATCATCTCACCTATTACAATTTAAATAACCCATTTGTAAATGAACCAAAAATTAGATCCTAAATATCTTTGAGTAAACTTGATAGGTTATCACTATACCTTTCATTTAACCAATCAATGGATTGGTGTTATTTTTTACCAAGGCTAGTGTCCAGGGCTATATGCAATGAGATGTTGGATATTTGAGTCAAAAGTTCATTAATTGAGGGGTGTTTACTCTATTGTTGATGTCTAAATCCTAATGGTAGAAAACAAGATTTTAATCCTATGTTACAAAAAGGTAAATCTAGAAAGTTTTAGTAACTGAATATCTCTTATATAATTCTTGTTAAAATAATTCTTTCCTTCACAACATCAACATCCAAAAATTAAACATCTGGGATAAGACACTATAGTGTCCTCACTCAACTTGATCAATTGGGTATAATAGTGTTGTATTTTTGAATGTGAGAATGTTGATTGCCTATTTTCACCTAGACTACTTCTTGACAGATTATAAATATGGAGATGAGTTTTTTAGTCAAAAAACTTTCCTATTAACTTTAATCTTATGAGAATTGAAAGAAACACCTTGTATAAATAGAGATCACTTAAATTGAACTGAAATAAACCTTGCATTTAATAAAAACACACTTTCATTAAAAGAAGCACACTTTTCATTAAAATGGAAATCACACTTGAAGTAAAATGAAATATACTTATATCAAAAGAAATACACTTTTAAATTAAAAAACTAGAAATACCAATTATCTTGATCTTTGAAAAGAAGTGGGCCCTTGTTCCTTCCTCAAAATAGGATCAAATTTAGCTTAGTAGTAGAATAGAATGGTATAATTTATTAATAATTAATTATCAAAAAGAAAATATATAGATATTATGAATTCTACTAAAAAATTACACTTGAATGTCTCCTAATTTTCTTTACTCTCTATTACCTTGGAATGAGAAGGAGACATGTACTTAAAGCACATATCAATGACCATTCTTAGAATATAAAAAATTGGTGATCTAAATAGAAAAATCCATTTATTATAAATAGGATATCTAGAAATTAGATGCCACTCTTATAGGAGGTGTTATAACTAATTCAACTAATAATAGACTGAGTATAACTAACATATATCTAAAGAGATTATGTCTAAATTTATAAAATAGAAATACATTTATATCCGAATCATTTTAGACTATTACTATGAATAATAATGTCTAAAAGAAGATATATAAAGAGGGAAAATCTATATATGTGTAATATATATCTTTGAAGTTCTTATATTAATCTATAGAGTATAGTAGGGCATCTTCAGAGAGTGGCTAGGCATCTTTGGAGCATGGCTGGATAGGTCTTCAATACTTCATTAGAATGTCTTCAAATCTTTGTTATCACATCTTTAAAGCTACCTGGGTGGATCTTCAATGCTTCAATGAAATGTCTTCAAAGTTACTTATCAGATCTTTGAAGCTTTAGTAGAACATCTTCATTACTTGAAAGAGCATCTTTAGAGCTGATTATGTAGATCTTTGGAGATCAACTAAGGATATTCATAGATCACTATGTTCTATGTCGATTCTTCAAAATTATTTCCAAAAAGGTGTTGCCAAAATTATTGATGACTTATCAAAATAATCTTGCCACAGAGATGTATCTCTATATGAAAAATTGTACTCATTTCATCTAAGTTAGATACAAATAACAAGATAGAGAATCAATAATGTATCACATAAAAACAAAATATAATTGCACTCATTTTATACTTAGATGAGACCTTAAATATTAAATTTAATGTAATATATAACTAATAGGAAACACTTATGGATAGTTGATATGATATATAATGAGTTATATATAATGCGTATCATTTTTCCCCCACACTTTACCTTTTGTAAGTCCTCTTGCAAACTAGGGTAGAACTATTTTTAATCTAGGAGTCCTAATCCCAATGGCTATTTAAGATCATAAATTTGAAAATTATGTCCCTAATTGTAATGATTTCTAATCAGAACCCCCAAATATCTGACCATAATGTGTAACCTTATTTGAAATTATAATTCTGATTGATTATGCCAATTATACCAAGGAGACATGTGATAAAGAATAATAGATGGCCTAAATCTCATTCCAATACAAACATATGAAACTTATTCTTCTAAGAGTTGAGTGATAATTTAAGTAAGTTCCATAGCTCTCTAGAGATTCCAATTGATGGTAGTGGGAGTCATGACTTCTTTATGTTTTAAGGCAACAAGCAAAATATCCCATCTAACCATACTTGTGATAGAGTTGGAGGAATGTTGGCTAACAAAATATTAGAAGGATACTACATTTTATCTTAACAACTCATTATACTTGTCTTTCATGAACATGTAATACAAAGGCTAGAAGGTAGAAAGAAGTTTGAGAGCTTATGGAAACTAGGATCTTATACATAAGCCTATTATATACTAAAGTTTCAATAATTGATTATGTCCTTGCTACCAAGAAACTTTATTTCTCATAGTGGAAAGGAAAACACATAATTTTTTTCTCCCACAAACAAGTTAACTAAAAATCTAGATTGGTGTCCTAATAACATGTTACAAAGATAAAACTCACAAATTTGATATTTTCTTTCTTTAGTTAATTTAAGAAAAATATTCATGGACATGTGTTCATATTCAATGACATGGAGGAAACCAAGATAAATCAATTACATTTTCCACTTATTAAATTATTCATGAAGAAATAAAACATACATAGAAGAAGGTTTTCTACAAGATAATAATTTCTTAAAAAATTTACAAATAATTTGAATAGAAGTTTGAGCCTACTAAAACTATTGCTAAGACTCTATTTTGATTCTAGATTTCTTTGCTTATAAATTTTGAATCTTATTCTAAACTTTCGTTGAAATTAAAATAATCTCATGAAGGGGTAGAGGAAAAGGAGATATATCTCTTGTGGTTTCTTCAGTTTGTATAACTATCTTTCTTGGTTCCTTCTGCATAGACTATATGGTAGCTTACAACTCAACATTATGAGTTGTCAACTCTTATATACAGGTGTTTAATTGACCAAGCAGTGCCTCCTTACTAGAAATAGAGTGTTGTCTATTATCAATCTAATAATCCTTAATCACAAGAGAATTTTTTAAAGTGTTATGTTCATGAGATTGTGAGAATAATTGATTATAAATTCTAGCTTTTTCAACATTAAATAATGTTATAATCACTTCTTGTGCTCGAACCTGGGAAATAGAATCTTCATATCACTTTTATAAACTAGAAATGGTTTATTCCTTACCTTTCAAGGTCATTCTAAGAAAATATAGATCTACTTTCTATTACCAAATAATTTCTTCATGTCATGATAGGGTCATAGCATGATGCAAATCTCTATCTTTATGAACATGTTGAGGAGAAGATGAATATTGTTTTATGAGTGGAGATTTACCTTTGTCAACCATGGAAAGTAAGTGTCTTTATTCTTTAGGTACAATATCTTTTATAGGGGTTTATGTTTATTCAACTATCTACTCAACATCTATAACTTCTATGGGAGAATTAAATATTAAACTACACAAAAAAATGAGCTACTTGTACCTCACCTTCTTCTTCCTCTTAGAAATTAATTGATGACTTCACCAGGGTTTGATAGATGTGGTAGGTTTTTCTAAAAAAACCCTCATTTTCCTTTTTGACCTCTTTTACAACATCTTTAGAGCTGTAGGCACTAAAGGTTGATTTTCCTCTATTCTTGCTATCATGGAAGGACAAATAGGACATTGCAGTTTCTTGCTAAGAATTTTGAGTGAATTTTGAAGAAATTAAAACCATGATTTCTCACCCTTGGGGTTCTTCAATAAATGGTGTTGATAGATGATATGAATTAAACCATGATTTTTAATTGACCTAGTGCCCCTTTTCAATTTCTAAGCTACATGATGGATAACACGGTGAAGATAAGAAGGTAAGTTTACCTGGCACTCAAGTTTTATAGGTCCTTTGTTTAGATGAATAAGACATTAAATAATTTCACAACTGATCATAGTGAACTATCCATCAAAATTGATTTATTTCATGATCTAATATGCTACATTATGCTATGGAGATGGAAGACTCTCCCAAGTGATCCCTCTAGAAATGATTTGTGGAGTCTTGGCCAACTTAGGATGGGGTTCATTGACATAAATGAACATTTGAATTAGATCAAAAAATCTCAATTTATTGATTAAAAAATGGCTTCTTAAAGAATCCCTAAAAACTCATTGATAATAGAGGAATCAATAGGAGTATGTTCACCCCAAACTATAGTATGATCTTCATCAATTGTTTTCTAAAAAGTCTTGAATAATGTTATATTGAAAAACTTGGAATGTCTTCAAGAAATTGAGCCAACCCATTGTTTCAAAAACAACCCTGGTAGATTTGACTTGTAAAATAAGTTATACCAACTCTGGTTCACTTCTCTTTTTACCCCCATCTTCATAGTTATCCATAGTATTCTCAAAAAAATTCTTGCACAATGCAAAACAGAGTTCAAAATCACAAAGTGTACTAAGTAGGGAAAGGAAGTTGGGACATGATGCAAAAATACATAGAAATAAAGGGATAAAAAGGGTGGCACATGTGTAAATTATAATAATTACTACAAAATTATGATAGATATGATTACCAATCATTTTGGATCAAGTAAAGTTTTAATGAAGGAGTACTTTTCGGGTCAACATTAATTGTGTGGCATGAGAGATCATACTTGGTAGCACTTGAAATGATATTTGTAATTATTTTTGAATTATGACTTATCTTTTGAAAATATCTTTGGAATAACCCCACATCAAGTCTTATAATTAGGAAATAGTACTTGCTTTAGTCACAGATAAATGGAATCAAAGGAACTTATTTATATTTTATAGGTGTTGTCTACCTAATGGTCATACATGTAAAACATAAAATAGAAAATGTCTAACCTATTGAGAAGGAAGTATAATTTTAATTTTTATATAAGGATCCATGTTTATCTCCTAAATTTTCTATGTGTATTATAAAGATAAATAATTTTGAGAATATAAGTTATCTGACAAGACAACAATTCATGTTTATTACAAAAGTTTCATTTGAAAAGTGTCATTTCTAGTTTTCACTTTTCAATGGTTTTTTATTTTTATTTTTCAAAATTATTTTTAATTTTTCATTTATATATATTTTTTCATATTTTGAATTTTTTAAGGGAGGAGAACCACCATTTGTTGGTTTTTTATCACTCCCCCTTATTTTATGTTTTATACAACGATCATTTGGCATTAGTGGAAGACCCAGGTTCTTCCATAAGGTCAAATTGGTCTTGATTATGTTTAATGAATTCCTCCCTATTGAGAGGTCTCCTATAAACCTTTTATATATTACCATTAACCAAAAGTGTCCTTTGGTCATATGGATTGGTTTAAGTTAGATAGAGCCATTATTGTTGATAGTTTTGATCAAGTATGATCCTAACCATCTTATCTTAAACTTACCTTGAAATGATAGAATTTGGAATCAAATAGAAGAACCCAATCACCTTCTTGAAAATTTCATTTTTTGATATGAGCATCATGCCACTATTTTCACTACTTCTAGATCATGCTAGTTTGAGTGAGATCATCCATTCATATTTCATCTATCCCATTTAGTTGTATGATTCTTTCCTTCTATGGTTCATCAAGATTAATTCCTATATCAATTATTGTCTTTAGTGTCTATAGTTCAAACTCTATTGGAAATAAAGGTTTATTTCCAAATAAAATTTCATATGGAGAGAATCCTATGGTAGTCTCATATGTTGTATTATATGCCCAAACTACTTCAGGTACTCAATCTCCCCAATCTTTCCTACTATTATTCACTGTTTTAGTCAAAATGTTTTTAAGCTCTCAGTTGATGACCTCCACTTTCCCATTAGCTTGGGGGTGATATGGTGATTATTTTTGGTGATTTATTTTGTAAAAATATATAAAATACTTGATCATGCTAGACATGAGTTGGGTTCCTTGATCAGAAACAATAGATCTAGGAGATCAAAATATTGACATGATCCTATGGTATAGGAAATCAACAACTATTTCTTCCTAAGAAAATGTGAGTGCCTACACTTCATCCCACTTAGTAACATTATTATTAAATAATAATAAAAATTCTTTTCCTTGATATGGTGGGTTCATTAGTCCAAAAAAATTCAAACCCCATTTCTTAAATGGTTCTAAAACTGTTTGAGGATGGAGAGGCATTTCTAAGGATAGAGTAGGTTTAACCATCCTTTGGCAAGGATTACATTATCATACAAACCTATTTATAATCTTATAAATATATATCCAATAATAACCTACACTAATAATCTTATGAATGGTCGTTTTTACTAAATAATTTCCTCATTGTGGTACACTATGGCATGTTCTTATGACGTAAAATACTTCATCTTCTCTAGCATACCTATGAAGTAAATAATTAGGTCCAATTTTAAATAACATGCCTTTAAACCTTTTTAAATGAGAACTAGTTATAGTCAAACATTTTATTTCTTTATAAGTAAAGAAATGAGGAAACTTCCTTATTGCCAAGAAATTTTCCATGTCTACAAACCATGGGAAGTATGTAGATATAGAAAATAGTTGTTCATCTGGAAAAGAATCCTCCATAGGTTGTCCTTCACCTATAGTGATTTATCTAGACAAAAAAATTAGTAACAACATTATACTTTCTAGGTTTGTCTATAATGGCAATGTCAAATTCTTTTAATATTAGTAGCCATCTAATAATTCTACCACCTACTACTAGTTTAGTCATTAAGTACTTAATAGTTGAATGTTTTATATAAATAAATACTTGATAAATAGTAATGTAATGTCTAAACTTGTTTATGATAAATAATAGTAAGAAATTATTTTTTTGAGGTGGTGTATTTTTTATTTATGGGAGTAAGATTCTTACTCATATAATAAATTGCATACATTTTTCCTTCCTCATCACTTTGTCCTAGAACATCCCCTAGTGAATTATTGGAAGCATTAGTATAAATATGGAAATTTTATTTCCATTTAGGTCCTTTCAAAACTGGAGCAATCATATGTTTTTTTTCTAATGTTTCATTATATTATTGACACTTATCATTCCATACAAATTCATTGTCTTTTATTAGCAAAGAAAACATAGGTGTAGTTATTTTTCTAAAGTCTTCAATAAATTTTCTATAATATCCTACTTGACTAAGAAATTTTTTGATATCTATTTGTGTTTGAGGAATGGGGAGACCATAAATTACCTCAAACTTCTTAGGATCCACTTTTATTCCTTTAAAAGAGATATGGTGTCATAAGACTATCCCTTCATAAGCCATTATTACACATTTTTCATGAATCAAGGATACTTGGTGTTCTTCACATCTAGTGAGAAGTTTATCTAATTTGATTTAGGCTTTATAAAATTTATTTACATGGATAATGAAGTCATCCATGTATACTTCCACATAATAAAAAGGTTATAAGATCATATAATATGGCTAACATTGCTCTCTAAAAGGTAGTAGGTGCATTGCATAATCCAAAAGGAAAGAATGTATAAGTACGGGTTGTTCTAATTTTATTGTATCCACTAAACTCTAATTTCTTCCCAATTTATCTAAAACATTATCAATAAAAGGTAAAGGAAAGTAATCTCTCGTAGTGTCTTTATTCAGTTCTCTATAATCTACGTAGATTTTCCATTTTCCATTCTTCTTAGGTATAATGACTAGAAATGAAACCCATTAACTATTGGATATGGGAAAAATGAAACCAAAATTTGATAGGTTTTCTATCTCTATCTTTATGATTTATTTCAATGTTGGGTTAATTCTCCATTGTGGCTATCTAACTAGTCTAATAGCTTTGATGTAAATGTGATGGTTATAGAAACAGGGATGTATTACTTTCATATCACTATAATCCCAAGCCAAATTTTTTTTGTGTTGTACCAATACATTAAACATTTTACTTTTTTGTTGGTTAGTTAACTAAGTATTAATATGCAACAATTTACCATGATGGATTGTAATTTGTTTAGTACCTAGAATGATGTAATTTACATTCTTGTATTCACTCATCAAAACATTTAATGGATACGAATGTGGTAGTATCATGTGAAATGTATACATATCCTTGTAAAAGGTTTCACTTTTAGAAAGAAAATTGGTCAGTGGATAATGAAAAGCATTTAAAAAAGTATCTTTCCCCTCTTGAGCCTAGTCAACTATCGCTTGTTGGACATCTTCTAGACTAGATAACATGTTTAGAGGACATATGAAATTGTCTTGGTTCTCAGTAGTGAAGTGAAATTCTTCCCATTCATGATTGTTCATCTTTGGATCTAAGATATCAATCTTTGGAGCTAAGCTATCAGTCCATGAATCTAGGATTTCAAAATTTAGATCTAGGCTATTGGACTTATAACTAGGCTATCGGACTATGAATCTAGGCTATTTTATTCCAAATATTTTTTTATCTATTCCTAAAATTCTTTGACATGTTATTTTATAGTAATCATGGCTAAGGAGCACACACTATTCTATTTTTGTTTAGGTTGATCCACCCATATCTGTTCAAAAAAATCCATTGAAGGTCTATCAAGTGGATAAAGGAAGATTTGTTTAGCATGTATTCCATTATAAATGGTCATATTATTAGATCTATTGCTAATTAATGTTATTACCATAACTAACCAAGGTCTTCCAATAATAACTAGATACCCTAACTTCTTGGGTTTAGGTTGAAGGATCATGAAATCTATAGGGTATTCCTAGGATTATATGGTGACTAAAACATTTTTTATGGTTTCTTCAGGTGTAGTAGTGGATTGATATACCATTTAAAAAATTGTGGTGGTAGGATGAATCCATATGAGGGATAAATATTCTACTATTTTGATAGTCATTACGTTTATGGCAACACCTAGATCTAAGGGCACATTTGGTATGGGCTTGTTCCTAATTTTCATAGTCATCACAAGACTACCAGGGTATTCAATTTGGTAACAAGTATGTTTCCTAATAGTAAATTAATAATTTTACCAATTACCTAAATTATTTAAAGATATTATTTCTTTCTACCTGATGCTTTGATGCATAATCCTTTAATTATTTGATTCAATTTAGGGATATTCTTAATATCTTTTAAAAATGGAATTTATATCTCCATATCTCTTAATCATTGCATCAATTCAGAACTTAAGTCTCTCAAGAAATGGAATATCAAGGGGATATTTAATTGGGGTTGGTGTGATTGGAGTTGTGGTGGCTTCTACTTTATCTTCATTTAGTTCTTGGACTACAAGTGAATCAAGAGTGTTTTCATCATTTGGAATTTTAATTATGATAATGGGTGAATCTCCTACTACCTTTATTGACTTGAGATGAACATTATTACACTCAAATAAACCACTTACAGCACTAATTTCTTATTTAAATCCATAAACAAGAGTGTTTTGCCTATTCTTAGGATTTGTTACTAGTTTGGAAGGTAATTATGGTTGGTTAACCTATTGCTCAATTGGTGATGGTTGAGGATATGAATGCATCAAAGCCATTTGTGGAGGAAACCTTATTTGTGTTTAATTATGAGACCATTATTTATTTGGCTATTGAGGTGGTGACTTATGTAACTAATATCATTGTTGGTTTTATTATTGTACCTAGAGTTGTGAAGGATTTTAAGGTATCCCCCACATTTGTGGCATCCATTCCTAAGTACCCCATGGTTGTGGTTGTGGTGGTGGTCCCCACATTTTTGGTGTGACTTATCCATCCCATGGTGTCATTCATAGACTAGGGGAAAATATTAGACCAAATTAAATTTGAGGTTGGGAGTATTGGTTTCCTTGTCTTTAGATAAAGTTCACTTCCTCAACTACTACTTTTTAACCTAGTTTCTCATGGTAGGAAGATGATTTTAGTTCTTGGTGTCATGTTCTAGGTCAAAAATACCACATACCTCTATTTTATCTAAAGGATAATCTTTTATCACATGTTTAAGCCTATATCTAGGATAATATATTGACAACTTTTCAATGTTGGTGGTATTAGCTTTTAGTTTGATACCATATAATGTGGTTGTTAATTGTACTAGAATATCTATTTTAAAATTAAAAAATTATTTCATTAATTAACCAACTTTAGGTGATTTTACTAACCATTATGTTCTTATGTTAGGTCTTGTCCTAGAATAGTTAGTACATAATGTTGAAATATGATGAAAGGTTAGCTTATTAATGTCACCCTTTCCCATTAGGTTTAAAGCATCACATGCATTATCATCTAGGAATTTAAGAAAGACTATCTTGATGGAGTCCTATATAAGTTTTTAATCACTCCATTTATGGGAAAATATAAACCTATCAAGGTAATATTATAAGGTTTCATATTCGTTATGTTTTCTCTTGAAAAAAATTCTTTTCATTCTCTGGATCTACAATTATATTAATATTTATAAAGAAATTAAGTTTCCATTTCTTCCTAAGTAATTATAGAATTACCCTCAAGGCCCATCAATCATCTCATGGTTGAGTCCTCAAGTGTAAATGGGAATAACTTTAAATTTTAATTATCAGTGACATAGTCATATGTCTGGCAATGAACATAAAATTCAAAGAGGAACTAATTTTGATCCTTTAAGGATTTACCTCTAAAATTAGGTAAAATATATGGTGAGATATTTTTCATGGAGGTTATATCATCAGGACCCAAGATTATTGGATAGGAAAAATTTGTTTCATGTTGAGGTTACCTATTAGGGTTTTCTACATGTGCATGATTGTCCCCCATATTTTCTACCCAACTTTTGTTATCAATAAAATTCATCTTATTGGGTTATCAACATATGTTCTATTATATTAGGAGGATAATCTTCATTGGTTATTACATCTTCTTATTGTAGAGATTATGGATCAAATCTGACTATTATAGAAAAGGGACCCTTAGGGTCAATGTTTCCTCTGGGAGAAGATGACCTGAATAGAATTATTCTTGTAGGATTTGTTTGTGAGAATGAACCTTTTTTAGGAGAGGAATAAAAAAAAGTTTGTATACAGATTTCAATTTCCTTTCTTTCACTTCTTGGTCTTTCTAGAAAGCATAAATTTTTTTCTTCTTCTAGTTTTATTTGGGAGTCTTTAGAGATAAACCATCCTTGAGAATTATTAGGTGGTTCATAAATATGAGTCCTTGATTGTTTTTTTGTTTATTGGGTATATGATTTTTTTTTAATTTACCCTGTATAACTTTAATATAGGATCTCATTAACACTTATTAATTACCAATTAAGAGTCCCTAAAAATGGTTCTAAAAATGATAGGTTGTCACTATACCCTTCATTTAATTAATCAATGGATTGGTCTCATTTTATACCAAGGCAAGTTTCCAAGGCTATATGCAATGAGATGTTTGATATTTGAGTTAAAAATTCATTATTTGGAGGGTGTTTACTCTATTGTTAATGTCAAAATCCCAAGGGAAGCAGACAAGATTATAATCTTATGTTATAGAAAAGGTAAATTTAGAAAGTTTTACTAACTAAATATCCCCTATGTAATTATTTGTTAAAATTATTATTCAGATCATAACATCAAAATACATAACTTAAACATCTAGAATAAGACACTACAATGTCCTCACTCGACTAGGTAGGATAGTGTTATATTTTAGAATGTGAGAATGTTGATTGCCTATTTTCACCTAAACTACCTCCTAATAGATTTTAAATATGGAGATGAGTTTTTTAGTCAACAAAATTTCCTATTAACTTTACTCTTATGAGAATTGAAAGACACACTTTGCATAAAGAAAACTCACTTGTATTGAACTAAAACAAACTTTGCATTTAATGAAAGCACACTTGCATTAAAATAAATACATTTTAAGTTAAAAGGGAAATCACACTTTGAATTAAAAGGTAAATCACACTAATAGTAAAATGAAATATACATGTATCAAAAGAAATATACTTTTAAACTATAAACTAGAAATATTTTGTCTTGATCATTGGAGAGAAGTGGGCCCTTGCTCCTTCCTTAGAATAGGATCAACTTTAAATCAATAGTGTAATAGAATTATATACTTTATTAATAATTCATTATCAAAAGGAACATATATAGATGCTATGAATTCTGATATAAAATTACACTTGAATGTTTCCTGATTTTATTTATTTTCTATTACCTTAGAATGAGAAGGAGATATGTACTTAAAGAACATCTCAATGACCATTCTTATAATATAAAATATGGTGATATAAATATAAAATTACACTTATTCTAAATAGAAGATCTAGGAATAATATCCCATCATTATATGAGGAATTGAAACTAATAAAATTAACAATATATCGAGTATAACTAACATATATTTGAAGATACTATGTCTAGATTTACAAAATAAAAATAAATTTATATCCAAATAATTTTAGACTATTACTATGAATATTAATTTCTATAATAATATATGTAAAGAGGAAAAATCTATATATGTAATTATATATCTTTGGAGTTGCTATCTTAAATTGCATAGTATAGCTGGGCATATTTAGAATGTGACTAGGCATCTTTGGAGCTTGGTTGGACATATATTTAAAGCTTCATCAAAACATCTTTAGAGATTTGTCTAGAATTTATTTACATTTGCCTATGTGGATCTTTAGATCTTCAATGGAATGTCTTTAGAGCTACTTGTAAAATATTTAGAGCTTCAATAGAACATCTTCGTAACTGGATGGAACATCTTCAGAGCTGCTTACATAAATATTTGGAACTCAACTAAGGATCTTCATAGCTCACTATATTTTATGTTGAGTCTTCAAAACTATTAATGACTTATAAAAAAAATCCTACCATAAATATGTATCTTTGTATGCAAAACTATATTCATTTCATCCAAGTTAGACACAAATAATAAGATAGAAAATCAATAATGTATCACATATAAATAAAAGAAAATTTTACTCATTTTATACTTAGATGAGACCTTAACTATTAAATTTAATTCAATATATAATCAAGAGACAACGCTTATGGATAGTTTATATGAGATATAATGAGCTATATAGAATGCTCATCAAAACTATTTGAACCTTCGATGGAAATAATCACAACTTATCCATTCTATATTGTTTGGATTGTATCAATCCTTAAATTACTATTAGGTCCTAAAAATGAGGGGAATCTTTTAACCATGTGTTTTAAGTAGATCTTATGCAATCATAATAGTTCATTCAATAATTTCCTTTGAGTGGGTCACAATTTTAGCCTAATACACACATTAACACATAGTCCTATAGGTGAGACATAAAACATAACACTTTACATAAAAAAAGAATGGTAATATTTAAAATAACAAATAATATGAAATAAACATATAAATACCAAACATAGATCATGATTTCTTAGTTAAGTGGTCCCTTGCTCTCATTAAAAATATGATTGTAACACAACTAGATTTGTAGAAACTTCATGATGTAAATTTCTCATTAATTTTGGAAATGTTTACAATTTTGGAAATGAAAATGCACACTTGATCTTACTATTTTTATGTATGTCTTAATTATTTGATCTTACTCAAAAGGAAATTATTTATATATCACAATGTTTTACAATAGGTAATTAAAATAGACAAAAACCTAACAAGATCAAAACTAACTATGACCTTATTCATTACAAAACAAAATAATAACTCACTTTCCACTTTCCAAGGAAACAAGTGAAAAAGCATTGGATTTTATTTTACACACTATTGCAAATTTATTTTCAATTACATCTTATATTACATTTCATATCCATTTGATTTTCATCTGATAGTAGATCAAAACATAATAATTATATTCACTCATGAGAAAACTTCTATAAATTCCATGGCTAAAAATAGAAATAATATTATTGGAAAGCCTATTTATAGATTCTATAATTATTAAAAAAACATATTAGACTAATTATTATCAATCATGTGCCACTTTTTACACCTTTAGGTGTCCTTTTCCAAGCTTTCGGAAGTTTTTAAACTAGTTTTGAGCATCTTTAGAGCCAAACTCTTGATCTTTAGAGATAGTTTGGGATCTCTAAAACTAGTATGGGCCTGTTCTTAGGAGTCTTCTACTACCAAAAAAATGTTCTTAAATTATAAAACATTCATATGACCTATACATACAAAATTAGTGGCTTTCCCAAGAAAATTTTAGAATAAATGTGTTTAAATAAGTAACAACTTACATAAAATAACTAAGGTAAAATACTCATTTTCTATTTTGGATTAATAATGAGTTTTAGTATGCACATATAAATCCACATAAAAGGAAGACTTTTAAATTTTTTTTAAAAAAATAGTTAATTACCTAGGTATAATGAGAAATTTTATGGGCTCATCATTCTCCCACAATTAATTTCTTATAGGTATTGTTATAAGCTAAGGTCTCCTCTATTATCGGATAGACACAATATCTTAGAGTTTCTTGTGGAGGTCATAAGTTTAATAATATGTATTCAAATGTAGTTATATTGTGTTGATGTAACCTATAAATGTTGTAATCTAGGTCTTCCATATTTAAAAATTTTATACTTGAGCTATTATAATTTTATTTGAGGGCATAGGGATAAGAATCAATGGTTCCCTATACCACATACTAATACATTTTTCCCATATGATTTTCCAATTTGTTGTATTGATTCTATTATATTTTTGGCTCTCCTAAAACACCATTTGAAGTTGTTGGGAAAAATTGCCTACCTTATTTTAAAAGGAATGTTTAATTTATCACACCTATAATCATAAACAAGGGTAGTTTTCAGCCATTTTGGCCCACATATCAAGCTTTTTTCTGGGTTAAACAGATAAGTAGGATCCCAGTTGATGAATGAACTAGGTGGATTTTAAAGCAAGATCAAATTTTTCAAGTGGAGGGATCTAAGCATATTTTCTTTATAGTGTTAAATAATTGTAGGGACAAGTCCAAAAAAGGACTAAGTTTACACTTAGCCAAATATTTCACCATTTGGCCAAAGTGTTAAGGCATTCCTTTAGAGGAAGTGTTCCACACAAAACCTACGGTAGATGTACAAGGACTTATTCTTTTGAAAGTTTTGCTCCACTTTATTTGACTAAGTATTGGAATTATTTCAGGGGGAATTCTTTTAGGATTTTTGTTTCAACCTTTTATTCAAGTGTCAAAAATTGTTTTAGACTTTTTGTCCAAAACAATTTCCCCAAAGGGCCATTTCTTCAAAGGGAACTTTTAAAAGGTTTTGAAGGGTAAGTATTCATGATATTTGTCTTAAAAAATAATAATGAAAGGTATTTTTACAAGCAAAGTACCCCAAAAAAATTAACCAAAGGGTCTTTTCTTAGGGACATGATCCACTTCAAAATTTTGAAGGATATCTTCTTTGATAAAGTGGACCTTTGCAAAAATCTTGAAGGATATCTTCTTCAAAAAAAGTGTCCCAAAATTTTTTCTTGAAGGTTATTTTCTTGGGAAAGTGTCCATTTTAATTTTTATAAAGGGTAATTTTCTTTCAGAAAGGGTCCAATGTAGAGGTTCTAAAGGGCAATTCTAAAGGTACAATTACTTTAAAAAAATTATTTGGGACAATTTTCATGAAGGTAGATTTATTTTATAGCTTTTGTCCCAAAGAAAAAGACTAACGCATAATTATTTCAGACATTTTGTCTGAAATAATTTTTTAGAGTAGAGTGTCTTATGCACTTCTTCTAAAGGATACTTTTCTTTATAAAAATGGTCCACTTCAATGTTTTTGAAAGATACTTTTCTTTTAGAAAGTGATCTTTTAAAAAGCTTTAAGGGTTAGTTTCTCAAGAAAGTGTCCACATTTTCTTCAAAGGACCTTTCTATAGTAAGGTGGACCAAGTCAAAAAATTTGAAGGTCACTTTTCAAAGGGGAAAGGGCCAAGACATGGATTCCTTCAAGCACTTTTTTTAAGAGTTATTCAAGGCAAAGACAAAGAAAGAAATTTACTTTAGATGAAGTGGCTAAGACATAAAGCCTAAAGGAATTATATAGCAAAATCTTTGAAGGAAATAGCTGTTTGATTTCAAAAGGTCTTGGGTAGCCCCACAAATGTCAAATTCAATCCCCTCCAGGTAGCTATTTAGATTTGAAAATATAGAGACATTCATGATAACATCAAGTTTAAGCTCAAGAAAAGTAAGTCATTTTGAGCTTAAATTTTATGGTCACACAACCATCATCAATGATCATATGAATGTCAAATGACATCCCACATACCATCAATTTTAAGATCATGAAGTAGTGGTTAGGTTTCAAACAGTGGGTTCCAACAAGATCATGGTCCTCGCTCGATCGTACATCTCAATCTAATGATGTGAGATGAGTCAAATAGTTAGAGAGCTTGAGGGGTTGACACATGACATAAGTGTATGAAGTTATAGACTAATAGAAGTATCTTGAAGATTATGTAAATTTAACATGTGGCATAAGTAGGAACATGGTTTATAATTCAAAATTTGATTTAAGGGATCATGTTCATTTGGACCTAATAAATCCAATGGAATGAGCTAAGTCAAAATGGTTAATCAACCTCAAGGATGAATGGGTGTATGAAAAGTGGCACAAGCACATTTAACTAGTAGAAGATCGATGGCTCATGGGTATCTAGGCATAGGTAGATCGATGAAAAAAATTGGTTAAGGAGTCAAAGATCTAGAACAAACATAAAAAACTAATGAAAATAAATGTCAAGAGCAAGGGAGAGCCCAAATGACATAGAAAAATATTGAAAGGTCATTTTTTGACCAAGGTAAACAAGCATAATGGATCCAAGCTCAAGCACATTTTAGTAAGATCCAATGGTATCTTTTTTAGGATCAAATGGTGCCATTAGAGACCTATAGGATAGATATGTAGATTTTTATGGATGTTGCCAAAGCGAGCTACATTAGAGTGACCTTTTTTACCCACTTGGGAACACATCAAAAAAGAATATATTGATCAGTTTCATGCTAGGACATGGTAAAAATGACTTGATACCATCATTATAGCTACCATGGAGCATCATAAAGAATATATTGCACTGATGCAAGGGTGACCTAGATCAATAAAATGGTCTAAATGAGCCTATTTGTAGAGGAAATTGTAAAAACTTTTCAAATGGATTTGAATTCATTTGATTCTATTTTGAGCACTAAAAATCCCTCTCTTTCTTCCTTTCTGTTATAAGTATAGCCTTCAAGATATTATTTTGCATCCTTCAAGCTAGTGTAAATAGACTCTACAAGAATTATATTCGATACCTCTTGGATTAGTGAATAGAGAATTTTTTAATCATTTTTATAATTTGTATTTAGTGTTTTATGTTTGTTTAATATGTAATTGTTAATGTTATCTTCCTTTTGTATGCCCAAACTCAACCTATTTGCTATAAATATTCTTTATAGGTCATATAATGTGTCTCAACATTGATCTCTCGAGGATATAATGGATAGCAAAGCTTAAGTGTCTTTAACCAAACCTTATTTTCTCTAATCCCTAATATAAGCACATCAAACAAATCGTTATATGAAATACTATTACAAAGAAAGCATAGTGAGCATTGCATTATTTTCATATTCAATTAGTGTGTTAAAGATTTCAATCCTAAGAGTGGGTCTATTAAATTCTTGGTGTATCACCAAAAATTATAATAGATTTTACTTTATACAAATCTCTTGTCCCTTTTCATCCAAACCAATCTTAGACTTAGAAGTAAAGGTCTAAATTCTAAAAATCTAAGAAGTTATCCTGATAAAAGATCCTAAAGGTCTGGTCTAGATATGGTCAACCCACATCCTTAGACCATTACCATGTTATTC
Organism: Torreya grandis; assembly: GCA_037957365.1. Taxonomy (NCBI): domain Eukaryota; kingdom Viridiplantae; phylum Streptophyta; class Pinopsida; order Cupressales; family Taxaceae; genus Torreya; species Torreya grandis. Next base: position 1,966,381 of record JARHVA010000896.1, read on the forward strand.
CAACTTTAAAATTAAGACTTGAACACTCCTCCTTTTAACTAGGGTGCAATATGGATAGCTAATAGTTTTGGTACACCAAGTGGGACCACTAATATTGCATATATGACTATAGTAGTAAGTTTTAGAGTTTCATTTCTAAGCTTTCATAATATTTTATGCCCCCTAGGGTTATCACAAGATTCTTCATAAAAGGGAAGGAAGTGGATTTTTTTTGAGCTACCTTTACATTCAATAAAGAAAAATAAGGCATCTCAACCAAAGCCTACACCTACCTCTCTTATTCCCCCTATTTTTTTCTTGAAATCCTCTTGTTCAAGCTCATATTGGTTAGCCAAACACTATTATAAACTCCATACTTCAAATGGTTATTCCTAGAAGGCAAGCCTTTATGCCATTTAATACTTTTAGTCCCTTAAACCTTACTCAGTGGGATGATATTTTAGTCTTAGCTTTGAAGGCTGTTACCTATTATATAGGAGAAAATCTATTTACTCCTATAAACCATATGGTAGATATTTCTAAATAATGTTTATTACATCATGTAACCCAAGAAAATGTAGCAATGAGGTTGTTATCAATTTATTTCAAAGGAAAGGCACTTTATTGGTGTAGAGGATTGGCCCATATATCAATCAATAGTTGGGATGAGTTTAGAGAGGTCTTTTACAAGCACTTTAAGGACAAGAGTGATCATATCTCACTTGTGGATTAGCTTACAACAATCAAGAGATTCCCTAATAAATTTATGGTGGATTTCAACTATAGATTTTAGAAGAGTTGGGATATAATTACTACGGTAATCAAACCTACATCTAACTATGATTTTCTATACTAATTGAAGGCTCTCAACTTAGATGTAGTTGTAATGATTCAATCCATGAGAGGGAATACCCTACCTAGATATTTTTAAGTAACACTTAGGGATGAAAATTACCTCATACAAGTAGGCAAGTTGACTCCAAGGCTACCAATGCCTCTCTTTCTAGAAATACATCCTCCTACTCGAACTATCACTCCAATTCTAGAATCAACGAAGTTTTATGAAATATAAGGTGAATAAATTGATAAACTAGGGAAGATAGAGAGTCTCTTCAAAGCCCAAAATAGTAAGTTTGTTATAATGGAGAGGTAATAGGATCTACTATACAGGCCATACTAGAATAATAAAAAAAAATTAGTATAATAGGCCACCCTACCAAACCAATCAACAAAGACAAGGATAGAATCCTTAGTCAAGGAAATGCAATCCCAATGCTCCAAGTAATTTGAGAGATATTATGACAACACAAAAAAGTTATGCCCAAGAATGGTCATGGTAGTTAGAGGGATAGTCTAATGAGATGGTGATGGCCACTACTAGAGACATGTATCAAGACCCTAGTTGGCTGCATGCTCTTTCATTTTAGATTCATGACATGATGCTTCCTCTACCATAATACCCCCAAACAATTCAAGACAACATGCCTTCCATATCATGATTATAAGCTTAGAGCCATAAATAAGGTAGCATGAGTAGAGCACCTACAGACACCACATGCATAAATTTGCAAGAAGGGGAATATGTGTTTGAGCATGTAGCAACTAATATGGGACAAGACCAATGGACAAACTAATTAGTTGTATCTTAGATAAGAGATAAGAAAAGGATGTTGGAAGATAACTTGGGGTATCCTAAGGATTTTTCATCACCTCTTCAGAATAGTCAACATCCCACTTCTTTAGCTATAGCTACTAAAGTACCTACAAATCAACACGTGCCCTAATCCCATAGATATTAGTATAGGTCCCATTTCATTCCTCATGTTACTCAAATATCAAGTGATGCTTCTACCTCCAAAGGGTAGTCCAAAGGCACTAGTCTTCCTTTTAATATTGTGGATCATTTAAAGAAGGATAATGTAACTATGTCTATGTATTATGCTCTATCTATCCCTAGGCAAAAGGAGATTCTCCATCAAGTGCTAGCTAAAATTTCTCAAGTGGAAAAAATTGTTGATAAATTGGATGTTGTTTTAATTAATAAAAATTAGCCTAACTAAGCCCTTTCCAAAGTTCCCAACCAAGTTCCAAGCACAAGCCAACATCAAAATATTATCCCTCTTCCTAAGTTTGTAAAGCATCCCCCATTTTATTTTTCAGTCATCATAGGGGATTGGTTGGAGCACAATTACATGATTGACTTAGGTGCTTCAACCTCAGTAATGCCTAAAGCCATAAGAAATAAGCTTGGGATCAAATATGTACTTAACAAGAAAGGTGTTCTCTAATTAGATGACTTACCTATTATGATAGTAGGCATATTAAAGGATCTTCAGATCACCTTGGCTACATGTCCAAATTATGTCATTTTCCAAGATGTAATGGTGGTAGACCTACCCCCTATTTTTCCCTATGCTTTTCTAGAGAATTCACCTATAATATTCAAGGATATTTATCATCTGATTAGTCATACATGGTTTTTAGAACTAGGTATGGAACAAAATTCACCATAACATCTAATCATATCACTAAGATCCACCTATATCCCTACATGCCCAACCTTAAAAATACCAATTATTCTATATTTGAGGAGGTTAAAGAGGTTATTAAATAAGAACCTCGTAGTCTTCTATAAGGCATATCAAATCTATACTTCGATGAGTGGGTAGTCGATAATCATGGATTTGATACATACAACATCATTGAAGAGAAAAACTTGGGATTGTACTATATGCATGAGGAAAGTGCTACAATACCTTCTTTAATTAACACTACTTAAGAATAAGATAGTATATGGACATTTTTATTTGATGGCTCAAGGTCTAAGAATGCAAGTAGAGTGGGAACCATGTTAGTTTAACCCTCAAATAAAAATTACCATTATCTTATAAGACTCTAATTCATTTTCACCTCAAATATAGGTAAACATGAAGCTCTTTTGAATGGTTTCCAAGAAGCAAGAAAGAGATGTATCTAGATCCTCAAAGTCAAGGGTGATAATGTAATTATAATGTAATAGGTGAGAGGCCTAAGTGAAATCAAGATTCACCATGTGAAATCCTATAAGAACCATTTATGGGACTTTATGGAAGATTTTTTGGCATTTTATATTCATCCCATACCAAGAGAAGCAAACTAGCATGTAAATAGGCTTGCTGCCATTGGTGCCAATATGAGATAGTAAAAGGAGTCAAAGGCAACCATGGCTAAGATAAGCTCAAGATTATATGTAGAATAGCTATACCTAAAAATGAGGTGGTTTGGAAAGTCTTTGATAATGATGATCAAATCATATGTTTTCTAATGCAAGAGGTAGAGTTCTTCCATAGGAACCAAGACAAATTCCAAAACCAATATGATGATCAAATAGTACAACTAACATCAAACAAGATTTAAAAATTACTTATGAAATTAAAAATCATCTTCAATTAAATTGATGATTTAATAAAGGAGAAATCATGCATCTCAACTAAAGTGGAGTACTATGAAAGGATAGAGATTTTTAAGGGCAAGTTATTGAATCTAGGAAGGGTCAATACAACAGAGGAAAGAGATACATTTGTTGCTCTATGTAAATAATTTTTTGATATATTTTCATGGGAATTGACCCTAAGATTGGATAAAACACCATTGAATTATAAATCAATGCCAAACTAGATGGGTAGAAGTAGATACCTAACAATTGAAGAGTGGAGGATCTCATGAGAAGATAACTCTATAAACTGGTCGAATCAAGGATAATATTTCCAATTAAACATTCATCTTGGGTCACAAACCTTATGCCAATGATAAAAATAATGGAGAGATTCGATTATGTGTTGAATTTAGGGACCTTAATAAGGTTTCCCTAAAGGATCATTACCCACTTCCCTCCATGGATCAATTTCTACAAAAGGTGGTAGGTTCTCAAAGGTTCTCATTATTTGATAGCTATTTTGGCTATAATCAGATCATGATGAAGGAAGAAGATAGGCATAATATTACCTTCACTACAAAATGGGGTACCTATGCATATTATAAAATGCCTTTTGGACTCTCTTATGTTGGATCCACCTTCCAAAGAGTAATGGACATTGATTTTCATGATCTTTTGAATGATATGGTTTTAGTTTACCTTGATGATATAAAAATTTTCTCAGAAGACCCTAATGATCATCTAACACATTTGAGATCTATTTTTGATAGATGCAAATAATTTGGAGTTTCTTTGAATCTAAATAAATGATTTTTTTTTAGTGAATGAGGGAAGAATTTTGGGACATGTGGTGTCTGAAGTTGGTCTATCCATTGATCTAGAAAGGATAGAGGAAATCCTTATTCTATCACTACCCAAACACAATAAAGGGTTGCAAAGATTTTTGGGAAATATCATATTCATCAAGAGGTTCATTCCAATATTTGTATAGATGGTCAATCCACTCACTCATGTTATAAGAAAGTGAAAATATTTCACATGGATAAGAGAAGGAAAGAAGAGCTTTGAGGCCATATCTCATGCCCCCACTCTATTAAATCCATATTTTAACAAGGACTTCTATCTTTATGCCTTTCCCACATTAGATGAAATTTTTGCCATTCTCATGAAGTAAAATAATCAAGGTTTCAAGCAACCCATTTCTTTTTTCATTCAAGATTTGAAAGGTTATGAATAAATATATAGCTTTGTTGAAAATCATATGCTTCTTATTATTATAAGTTTGAAGAAATTTAGGCATATAGTTTCAAATAGTAAGATCATACTAATGGCAGATCACCCAAGTGTGAAGGATTTTATACTAAACAAGGATTTGAATGAAAATAGAGTTGGATGCATCACCAGGTGTATGGAATATGACATTAAAGCTAGAATCACAAAGCTAGTTCAAGGAAAGGGATTATGTGAACATCTTGAAAAAGATGTGAGAGAGAAAAAGAGATAATCTTGGTAATCTAATAGACCTAATAGGAAGATGAGGACACTCTTCAATACAAATAAACACTAAACATTACAAAATTTCTCCAATGGGTTTCAATGAATCATAAAGAAGACACTTCACTCTAAAATTATTGTCATACATTCTGATTAATGGAGTGTTATTGAAAAAAGACATTGGAGGTATGCTCTTAAGATGTGTTGAAACCAACCAATTTGATAAGCTTCTCCAATAATTATATGAAAGTCTTTAAGGAGGCCATTTTGTAGCTAGGACCACATTTGTAAAAATCATCAGAGCTAGTTACTTTTATCCCAATTTATTTAGAGATGCACATGCATGGGTGAGGAAGTGTTCAAAATGTGTCATGTATATAGGGAAATAGAATATAGCCACTATGCCATTGAAGCCTTTTTAGGTTTTACAAACTTTCATGTAATGGATCTTATACTTCATTGGCATGATTAATTCTCAATCTAGTTCTAGCCATAAGTGGGTCTTGATAGCCACAAAATACTTCACTAGGTGGGTGGAAGCAGTCCCCTTGAAGGAAGTAAGTGAGAACTTTGTTCTTGACTTCTATGAAAGCCTAGTCATCCATTTTGGAGCACCATCCACCATAATATTAGATAATGATTTGGCATTTATAAACATGAAGGTATGTGAGTGGGATATTTATTAGGGTATCTATATGGCATCTTCATATAATTATTATATGAAGGGTAAGGGATTAGCTGAGTCTATTAATAAGAACCTGATTCAAATCATTAAGAGAATGATGAAAAATAATCAAAGATCTTGACACACAAAATTGAAGACTACCTTATGGAATGATAGGTTAACCCATAAGAATGTCATTGGTAAATCCCCTTATCTCTTAGTCTATGGAAGAGAAGAAAAGCTACCAATTTCATTAAAGTTTCTAGCTCTAGAACTTGCACACCAACTAGATCTTTTAGAAAACAATATGATGGAGGTCAAGATGAATGAACCAAGAGAGCTAAAGGAAATAAGATATGATTCCATATATTCCATATGGTCTAACCAAAAATAAGCTAAGATGACCTTTGATAAAATATCTTCATAGAAGACACTATATCAAGGTGACATAGTCCTTAGATGGGATGATGATCATGCAAAAATAGGAAAATAGTCCAAGTTTGATAGTCTTTGGAGTGGAAAATATGCCAACATAGGCTACAAAAAGAGTAATTATTTTGAGCTTACCAAATTAAATGGAGAGAAAATTTCCATTCCTATCAATGGGAGGCATCTCAAGTTATGCTATTAGTCCCATATCTTTCCCCTTGTACATTAGTAGATAGGTTTGTTCTTTTCCTCCAAGTTCTTCTTCACACTACCATTTTTTAGTTGTTTTATTCATAGTTTAGGTTTTTTATTTCTCTTTTGTTGTTTTTTTGTTGTTGTTTACCCTCCTTATTACTCAACGAAATGCTTCCAAAAATTAAATAAAGTCTATATGCAAATAGTAGTTTTTTCATTTTTGAGTAGGCTTGATCATGGTCTGAGTTCTTTTGAATAGATTGGCATGCAATTCAGATGAGTTCCCATAATTTCTAGCCATTTTGGCTCACATACCAAGCTTTTATTTGGTTTAAATAGATAATGAGGGTCCTAGTTGATGAATTAATTAGGTGGATTTTAAGAAAGATCAAATTTTGAAAGTGGAGGGATCCAAGGAGATTTTTTATGGTGCTAAACAATTGTAGGAATAAGTACAAAAGAGGCCTAAGTTTACACTTAGCCAAATATTTTAGCATTTGACCAAAGTGTTAAAGCATTCTTTTGAAGGAAGTGTTCCCCACAAAACCCACAATAGATGTACAAGGATTTATTCTTTTAGGATTTTTGTTCCACTTCATTTGACTAGGTATTGGAATTATTTTGGGAGTTTTGTTTCAACCTTTTGTTTAAGTGTTAGGAATTGTTTCAGACTTTTTATCTAAAATAATCTCTGAAGGGTCATTTCTTTGAAGCACACTTTTCAAAGGTTCCAAAGGGTAAGTCTTCATGAGATTGGTCAAAAATAGAAAATTGAAAGTTATTTTTGTAATAAAATTACCCTAAACAATTTCCCTAAAGGGTATTTTCTTAGGGAAATAACCCACTTCAAAATTCGAAAGGATATCTTCTTTGAGAAAAAGGACATTTGCAAAAATCCTGAAGGATATATTCTTCATGTAAAGTATCCCAAACACTTTTTCCAAAGGATATTTTCTTGTTAAAGTGTCTATTTCAAGTTTTTTAAAGGGTACTTCTATTTTATAGAGTGTCTAATGTAGAGGTTCTTATGGGAAATTCTAAAGGTACAATTCCTTTGGTAAAATTGTCTAGGATAATTTGCTCGAAGGCAGATTTATTTCAAAGCTTTTATCTTGAAGAAAAAGACTAAAGAAAAATTCTTTTGGACATTTTGTCCAAAATAATCTTTTAAATCAAAGTATCCTATGCACTTATTTTGAAGGATACTTTTCTTCAGCAAATGGTCCACTTCAAGGTTTCTAAAGGATTCTTCTCTTTGAAAAAGGGCACATTTTAAAAGCCTAATGGGTCAATTTTTTGATAAAGTGTCCTCCACATTTTCTCCAAAGTACCTTTATACAACAAGGTAGACCAAGTAAAAAATTTCAAAGGGCACTTTTCAAAGGGCAAAGGGCCAAGACATGGATTCTTTTGGGCATTTTGTCTACAAGAGTTATTTAAGGCAAAGACAAAGTAATAAATTTCCTTAAGAGGATGTGGCTGAGATATAAACCCCAAAGGAATTTTACAATAAAAGTTTTAAATTAAATATTCATTTGATTTCAAAAGGTCATGGGTATCCATGTAGACATTAAATTCAAGCCCTGCCAACTATCCATTTGGATTTGAAAACCTAAAGATGTTCATGATAACATAAAGTTTAAGCTCAAACAAATTAATTAATTTTGAGCTTAAATTTGATGGTCATGTGACCATCATCTAAGGTTACATTAATGTCAAATGACATCTCATAGATCATCAATTTTAATATCATGAAGCAACTATTGGGTTTTAAATAGTGGGTCCTGACAAGATCAATGGTCCTCGCTTGATCATACATCTTAGTCTAATGGCATGAGATGAGTGAAATAGTTAGAGAGATCAAGGGGTTGACACACGTCACAAGAATGTAAAGCTACAAATTTATAGTAGGATACTAAATATTAACATGTGTTTGAGACATGGCATAAGTATGATTAAGGTTGATAATTCAAAGGTAGATGTGAGGGCTCACATTCATTTAGACTTGGGAAATCCAATAGAGTGAGTCAAGTAAAAATGGTTAAAGAAACCCAAGGATGAATGTGTACATGATAAGTGGATAAATTACATTCAAATAGTATAATATTCATGGCTCATGAGCATCCATGCATAGGCAAATTGATGGAATAATTTGGTTAAGGAGTCAAAGATTTGGATCAAATATCAATAATTAATGAAAATAAAGGTTAAGAGAAAGGCATAGCCTAAATGACATAGATACAAGTTGAAAGGTTAGTTTTCAGCCAAGGAAAGTAATCATGATGGATCTAAGCTCAAGCACATTTCAGTTAGAGCTAGCAGTGGATTTTTTGAGATTAAATGGCACCACTGAAGACCTATAGGATAGACACATAGACTTCAATGGCCATTACCAAATCCAACTATATGAGAGTGACCTTTCTCCCCACTTGGGCACACATCAAAAAACTAGTCATTGAGCCATATCATGCTAATACAAGGTGAAATAAACTTTATCCCATCATTACAACTACCACGAAACATTACAGAGAAGATATTGTAATGATGTAATGGACTGGGGTGACCTATATAAATCAGACGGTTCAAATGAGAATATTTATAGAGGTAGTTGTAACAAATTTTCAAATGGATTTGATTTCATTTTATTCCCTTTTGAGTGCCAAAATTCCCTCTCTCTTATTTATTTTATACTATAATTATAACATTCGAGCTATTATTTTACATCCCTTAGGCTGGTATGACTAGACTCTACTAGAATTGTATTTGACACCTCTTGGAGTAGTGAATAGAGTATTTTGTAATCATTTTTCTAATTTGTATTTAGTGTTCTATTTTTTATTCATATTCAAATATGATTCTTATCTTCCTTTTGTATGTCCAAACTCAACCTAGGTGCTATAAATATTCTTTAGAGGTCATATAGTGTGTCTCAACATTGATCTCACAAGGATATAGTGGATAGACAAACTTAAGTGTCTTTAACTAGACCTTATTTTATTTATTCCATAATTTTAGTGCATCAAGTAGACCTCTATACGAAATATTATTTCAAATAAAGTATAGTAAGAATTGCATTATTTTCATATTTCATTAGTGTGCTAAAGAGTTCAATCCTAAGAGTGGGTCTATTGAATTCTTTGTGTATCACTGTAGCTTAGAATAGGTTTTACTTTATGCAAATCTCTTGCCCCTTTTCATCCCAACTAGTCTTATATTTAGAATTAAAGGTCCAAATTCTAAAAATCTAAGGATCTATCCACTTAAAAAATCCTAGAGGTCTAGTCTAGATATGGGCAACCCATAGCCTTAGACCATTCCCATGTTAGTATAAGTTTGAAAGCAGGGTTTGAACACTCCTTTTAGCTAGGGTGCAATCTGAATAGCTAAAAGTAGTACTAAAATGAATTTTGAGAATATTCCTCAAAATTAAAAATGCATTTCCATAGAATAATTTCAAATTATTTCCTAATCATAAGATTATATAACATATTTTAGAAAACCTTGGTTAGATTATGTAGATTGGGAGACTAAAGCCTTATGTAGAGTCTAAAAGTTTTGACATGGACAAAACATTCATTTGTCTTATCCCTCCATACAATATTATTTTTTAATTATAATTTAAAGCATTGAGTTGAGCTTCTCCCATAAATAAATTAATCATAAAAGAGGACATGTGTCCTTGGAGAAAGTTGAACAAATAAAACTCACACAATTTTTTTGTTTATTAGGTGTACTAGTCTGATAAGCATCCATAAATTCTTTGTCATTTTGTAATTCATGTGGAAAACCACATGAAATTATTGACTGCCATCTATATAATTTTCCTGAAAGAAGGAGGCTATAACTAGAGGTAGGGATTTTACAAGCAAGAATTTTTGCCCCTAGTTCACAAGATAATTAAAATATGGTTTTTGATTTTTCATTTTATTTCTTCACTTTCTCAAAATAACTTCTTAACATTTTTGTTTTATACCCTCACCTCCCCTAGGGTTTTATAGGGTTTTCTATGAGTATCCATGACATCATCATAATACAATCAAATCTGTAAACCATGGTCTACTTGATCTATGGGCATTGGTATTTATTATTTCAACTGAGATATTTCTCTATATTTACTAAGGGTCTAAGTTTTAGTTTATTTAAATTAATTTTTTAAATCTAAAATATCTTATTCCTTACCTTGTAATTTTTTTTAAGAATTTTATTTCATCGACTTGTCTCACGGTTGTTTATACTCTTGATAATGCCATAGATTATTTCATATTCTCTTCCTCATCATGAATATAAGTTTGTTCCTCTTCTTTCACCACTAGATTTTTTCTTTTTTCCGTTGATGTATTGGATGAATAAGGTTGAAGGATCTCTTGTACTACTTCCTTATATTTAAATTATTTTTCTATAACTACAAGCTCTCTTATTGCTATAGATGGATCCTCCATAATGTAATATTCTTCTTAATTATTCTCTAAATATTCTATAGATTCAGTATTTTTATCTTGTATGAAAATTCTAAGGGTTATTACAGCATTGTATCTTCTATTAATATCATCTTCCTCAACAAGGATTAGTCTCCTTCATATCCATGACTTAGTTTATTGTGGTGACTACCCAATTCGATTATTTTTTTCCCTTAAACCTTTTCTCAAGACCTTAGGATGAGATATCTATGAATATTCCACATAATCATTAGATATCTCCATGATATGTATGTCTATATCAATAGGCTCTTGAGTTTCTTTAGAGGTAACTTTAGAGATTTTTATTTTCTACTTTATCCTCTTCTTTATTAGTTCTAGAGATGGCTCATTACTTGCAGTTTCTTCTTTTTATTCTAAATGTGGGTTTAAGGGATGACTAAAGATGTCTTATCCTTACCTTTTTCATATCATTTTTATTACCTTGAAAAAATTCCTCCCATTTAGATTCCTCATTTACCTTCTTAAAAAATGGTGGTGGCATATCTTTTATATCAACTCATGATGTCTAATACATGCCACACCTTGAACATATTTTTTTGCAATAGCCTAAATGGTACCATAAAGAAAATTTGTATGTTTATCCTCCATTTTAATTTCATTTGTCTATGCCTGATATGACTCACAATTTTCATTTCATCTCCTCCTAGTGAGGCATGTTGTTCATCACATGTGAAGAACTTGATGACCAAGTAGGCTATGGTCCTACAAGTTTCTAGAAGAAATTCTATATTAATCCCCTTGGTAACCCTTTATGGACTAATGATTAATTTAGGCATTGATTCTACCTTTTCATGAAAATTTTTAAAAGAATTCTTTGAATGAGGAATCACCTTCTATTTTTTGTCCTATCTCATAAATTCCAAATAATTGGTTAATGACAAAGTTGCTGACTAAAATTTTTATCCCCCTCACTATGTAATGATTTTTTTAAAGATTTATAATAAATGATTATACCAAATATTCATCATAACCATATAATTTATTGATTAAAATCAACTATCCTACATCTTTGAACACCTTAGCTAAAACTTCATCTTGTAGTACGAGCCCTATTGATTCAAGCTCAATATTATTCTTATGCCCCATCTAGAAACTTCATTAAATATTTTTAAAAATATGGATAACTCTTGGAAATAAATATAGAGTAATATTAATAGGGTTTTTATATAAAATTAAAATAAAATTAACATGGAAAAAGATAAAGTTACAAAGATAAATATACTACAATTAGCTTCCTAGATCTTAAAATATCCTGAAGCTAGGTTGGTTATGAATTTGAACATATTTTAGGAAGGATAAAAATTATTGTAGTGTATGGTGAGACTTGAGATGACTAAAATTTATATTATATCTTATTTCTCATGCCAATTATGTGTCCATTTTTCCTTTTATTTTCCATGACATCCTTTCCTTCATCCCACAAATGGTCATTTTCATCATGATCCTTTGAAAGTAGCTTTTGCTCATGAATGATTTTGAGTGTGTCATGAAAATGACACCATGTAATTTTAATAATGTATTTAATTTTTTCAAATATTTCTTAATGGTATATCACTTCACTTATTTTTTGGAAAAAAACTTTTTAGATACGCTTTTTTAGGAGACCCATAAGAGCACCTTTCGAAAAGTAGATATTAAATGAAATATAAAACTCAAAAATGATCTTATTCAAATAAAAATGAAATATAAATACCTTGAATTACCTATTGTTTTTATTATTCATAGTTTTTCCAAATTTATTGGGATGATAAACACATACAAAGTAAATTCATAGTACTCTACAAGTCAAATAAGAGTTTTATTTTTATTGCTTTGTTTCTTGAAAAAGTTATCATTTGTAGGTTTTCAACTTTTTCACCCTTTTTCCATTTTATTTTAATTTATTTTTTATATATTTATCATATTTTTTATTATTTTTAAAAAATTTTAAGATGGCTTATATTTATTATTTTTCAGTCTTCTTTATTTATTAGAATAAAAATCTCGTCATTTGGTTATGATGGAAGGACAAGGTTCTTCCATATAATAAAATTCCTCTTAAGATTGAATATTCTTGTATAACTCCTACTTGATATGATATTTATGGTATAGCCTCTATCTATGTCTAATTACCAATATTTTATTCTTGTTTCCATCAATTTGGAATAACTTAATATATCTACTATCAAAAATATTTTGAATTTCGTAAGGACCTAAACATCTAATATGAAGTTTACCTTTGAAATGTTGGTATTTTGAATAAAGGAATAAGGCACAATATATTTATTTTAATTTACTTTATTTGATGTGATGATCATTCTATACCTTGATATAATGCTGAATAATATTTATCTACTACAATGCCTCAAGTCTCATCTCATTTAGCTCATTCAATTGAATAGTTTTAACTTTTTGTGCTTCTATCAAGTTCATACATACCTCCATTATTGTTATTAATGTATGAAAATCAAATTTAATTATAACTAATGGATTATTTCCATATGAATGTTCATATGGATAAAATACTATGGTGGAATTTTATGTTGTGTTTTAGGCCCAAACTACTTCTAGTAACTTGCTTGCACAATCTTTTCTACTAATATCTACTTTCTTTATCAAGATGTTCTCTAATATTATATTGGTGACTTAAACATGACCATTGGATTGATGGTGGTAAGGTGATGAGTTTTTATGGGTGATTTTATAGTGATATATGAATGTTTTGATCATATTGGATGTAAATTTATGTCCTTAATTTGAAACTATTACCCTTGGTAATCTAAAACATTGTAAGATCCTATAGTACAATAAATCAACAACCTTTTATTTATGATAAAATGATAAGGATTTAATTTCCACCCATTTAGTAACATAATAAGTACGTACTAGGATTTAATCTTTTCCTTGAGATGGTGGATCAATGGGAACATTGAAATCTAACCCCATTTCTCAAAGGGCCCTATGAACACTTTAGGATAGAGGGTAATTTCTTTAGATAATGTAGGTTTCCCAATCCTTTGGTAATGATCACATTGCCAAACATAAATTTTCAAATTATTTTTAAATGAAAGACAATAGTATGTATCATTGATGATCTTATAAACAAAATTTTGGATGAATAATAACCCCTGCTTGGATCATCATGACAAGATCTCAAGATGTCATATATCTCATCTTGTCTTACACACCTATGAAGTACAATATCATTTCCACATTTGAATATCACACCATTCAACCATTTATACTTAGCTCTACTTCTAATCAAACATTTCCTTTGTTTAAGAGTGAAATCATAAGGAAAATTCCTTGTGGATAGATAATTAACCATATCAAAAAATTATGATGAATGAGATAATATTGTGAGCAACTGTTCATATGGAAAATTATCCTCCACTGGCTCATCTTCTCCTATAACATTCAATATTGAAAACAAATATTTTACATCTAGTGATATAATAATAGAATTTTTTCATAGCATAAATGACAACAAATAACTCATTTTTAGTATTTTTATAGTTTATTTTAGTAGGAGTCAAGTTTTTACTAATTTAATAGATAACATACATATTACCTTCTTCATATTTATGCATAAGAACTACCCCCATAACATTGTTAGAGGCATCGATGTGTATGTGAAATGGTTTCTCCAAATTGGGACCTCTAAAATCTAGAATAGAAATTAAATTTTCTTATATTTTATAAAAATCCTATTGAGATTTGTCAGTCCATACAAATTCAATGTCCTTAGTGATCAAGGAAAACATAGGTGTAATAATCTTACTAAAATACTCAATAAAACACCTATAATATCATACATAAACTAGAAAGCTCTTGATATTAGTTGAGTTTTTAGTTTAAGGAAATTATTAAATAACTTAAATATTTTTAGGACCAACCTATAGTCCTTAGGTTAAGATATGATGACTTAAGATAATTCCTTGATCAACCATCATTAGACATTTTTCATAACTTAGGGATAACTAATGTTGTTCGCACTTAGTCAAGACTTTATCTAGATTATTTAAAGATTCATCAAAAGAGTCCCCATGAAATATAAAAATCATCCATGTATAGTTTAACACAATCATTGATGAGATCAAAAATATAATAAAGATTGCTCTCTAAAAAATGGTTGGTGCATTGCATAAGCCAAAGGGTAAAAATTCATATGTAATTGTACTTGTTAGCCAAATTTTATCTACCATAAGATAGGTTTATAAAATATTTCCTTTTTAAATTAATGTTAGCATATTTTAAGGTAAATTTGATAAGTTTAAGGTAATATTAATTTTGATCCTATGCTTGTCTAGTCACTTTATGCCTTGCTTCAAGATGGTTCAAGTGATATTAAGGATTTAGGGTGTCTTGTTATGTCATATGACATGTGTCAAGGTCATGTCATACTCCATATATTATATACAAGTGCCCAAATAGGTTTCATGTTATATCCATGGTCAATAAGTCATTTTTCAAACTCTTTTATAGGTCACTAACATATGCAAAATTGTGAAAACCCACTTTAAGACCAAAAAAGGTGAAAACCACATAGATAGGTACTTTAAAATGAATTTTTAATAGTGTTATAATGTTAAGTTGGTATATATTTCATGATAAGTCAATTTTAAATGAAGAAAAGAAGTTACAAGTGACTTACAATGCTTAGAAGAGGATATTCATTCACTTGTATAGATCAAAAAGGCTTATTTTTAGGTGAAAATGGTTTAGGAGATGTATATTAATCATACACAAGTCAAATATAGGTTTGGAATGAAGTTACATGTCAAAATAAGCCATAAAATACTTCCTTTCTTCTATTAGTTCCTTGGAAAGATTATAAAGGCTAACTTTAAATACTTGGACCATACAAAAGAGAGAGTTAGGAATCGATCCTTTTACCAAAGGACAAGGTCATAATAGCCTGAAAATCCATGTACATATCTATCATATTGCTGGCCTCTTCTTTATGAACAATCCTTAAGGCTATAGATGCCTATAAACTTCCTTCAAAACCCCAACATCATGGTTCCTTCTCATTTGATTGAATTTTATATTTTTTTGGTGAAAATTGAAGGATTTGAAAAATATTGTATGATATTTATAATCCAATTTTATCATCTTACATATTTTTTTGGCATGTGTGGTATTGGAGATAGAGTAAAACTTCATTTGTGCTACGTGCAGACCTCAATGAAGTTATAAGTAGTGTCTTGGATTTTTTAAGAGTTTTATTGTGATTAAATGGTTTGAATCAAGAAATTAATATTTTAATAAAGTCACTCAAACTCATAAAATTCATTACCAATGTTTATGAATAGTTGAGAATGGTATTGACTCATTGATTACTCTTGATAACCTTAATGCTAATGAGGTCTA
This sequence comes from Torreya grandis, assembly GCA_037957365.1. Lineage (NCBI taxonomy): Eukaryota > Viridiplantae > Streptophyta > Pinopsida > Cupressales > Taxaceae > Torreya > Torreya grandis. The sequence continues at coordinate 1,982,387 of JARHVA010000896.1, forward strand.
GTGTAAAGGATGATATTAAATGTATTTCCAGGGTGTTAGCATGGATCATTAAGACTAATTAAAATTAAAAAACCCTAATTTATCATGAATAATTTATATATATATATATATTTATGAATAAAATATCATGCACATACATGCTCATGTGAATACCTAAAGGTTTACATAAGTATCTTGAAAAGGATGTTAAAAGTTTGTTTGAATCATTAAATTTGAATGAATAAAAAGGAATGGGAACCATAGATAATAATTATGAGTGAAAATAAATAATATAATTAATATTTTATCATGAAAATAACATATGATCTCATTCATGCACTCAAGGAGGCCTAAATAACCATTTTTAGGCCTCTATACTTGTAAATCTACATTTTCAAAGAAAATAAAATATCTATTTTATTGAAAATGGAGTTCAAGGGTTAGATGAGATATAATAACCATGGGAAAATATTTTGGGTATGTGTATAAATTTTATTAATAATGGGTAGTTCATTTAATACTCACTTTTGAGTCTTGACAAATCCTAGGCCCTTGTAGACATAAAGACCTAATCAAAAGATCCAAGTCTGCCTCTAAGAGTTGGAAGATAGAGTGGTTTATTAAGTGAGAGTGGAGATTATAAATTTAAGAGAGATCATGAAAATAATTATGTAATATTTTAAAAATTTAATATATATGTGATACAAGGATAAAACCATTCAAAACAAAAGACTCTCAAGAACAAAGTCAAGAGTCCTACTGAACACCATAGAGGTATGTGTATAAAACTTGAGGAAGTTTTAAATTCATATGAGATATTTGGAGGTTAATATATAATATTTATATAAATTAATTATATTATAACCTTTTAACATGTGAAAATAAATCATCTAACAAGGAAATATACATTCCTAATTGAGGACTCAAGCCTTCCTACAGATCATGGAGAAAGGGTCCAATTTTGGTTTTGATAATGAGATTTGGATGTTATGTAAGGAATTAGGTTTAATAAATAGGATTTAAATATTTAATTATTATAATTTTAAAGATAAAAAAATCCCCTCAATTTAATCCATTCTTAGGCTTGACAAGATATTAGGTCTCCATGAAGACCTACAGGCTTAATGGGGACTATTTAGGTTTGTTCATGAAAGTTGGATGATTTTTATAAGTGTTGATTTAGATTATAATATTAAAAGGTATTGAAATTTATTTATATAATATAAATATACTTCCATAATATTCAAACCTAGATAAATTAGGTTTAAATGACTCAAACAGGTTTCTAGTGTCAAATTTGTCAATTGGCCTATAAAATCTAGGCATGGTTTAGACTAGGATTTAATAATATTAAGGGGAAAAATTCATTGGATAATAATATTAAGATATTTTAAGAGGTTTTAAATAACTTTACCAAACACTAATATAACACATTTAAACCAAAACTCTCTCTCAAGCTCACTAAACATAGTATGCCTAACATGAGAGACTTCATCTACTTGGAATTACACGAAGGAGCTGCATGGAGTTGAATGGGATACTAAGATAATATATAATGGTATTTTTATCTTTATAATTTAATTTGTGTCATTATTTCAATGATTAGGGCCCTTGGCTTTTTGAATCATCATTAAGATGATAAACAGGTCTCAAGCTTCCATGAAGGATAGAAATGACCCAATGACTAGTTGTTATTATAAAATGGATTCATATGGATTATATTATCTTTGAAATAAAATGAAAAATATTAATAAATATATTTATAATCTTATCAATCCATCAATTGGAATGTGTGTACTTAAATTGTATGGAAAATAGCCCAAAATTTGTGGTTGTAAGTCTGTTTGTAAGCCAAAAGTATGGTGGATTATCTCCAAATAAAATAAGAAAGATTTATGAACCCATAAAGATATTATATGATCCTATAAATCCTTATATTCATGAATATAAAGATGATATGGAGGCTACCCAGTCATTATATTAAGTTAAAATGGTGACTATCATACTAGTTTGTCTAAAAATCCTAGTTACAGACCTATCAAATACTCTTGGAGAGCTTCCATTAAATATATTAAGTTGTATTATGATGTTACATGTATTACCAAGTAATTATAAATAATTTTATTCTATTAATCTATTGAACAACCACTTTAGTTACCTATTGGGCCTAAATACTAAGCTATGATTTTGGCCATTTCTTGGTTAACCCATTTGTACAAGGTCTCATATCTTCAATTTTGGAATGCAACATGATTAGGGGGTATGAAAATTGAGTCAAAATTTTCTCTAAAATTTCACATGTGTGATCACTAATTAGATCCAAATCTCAATTTCTAGGCCTAGGGACCTAATTGAAGACTAATTGATAAGAGAAGTAGGTGGATTACGTATACTTACAATGAGTACTTGGTCATGAAATTTTTTAAAGAGCATGAAAATATTAGTGGGTAATAAAAAAAATTATTGGTTTTATAATATCATCTATATAATTTTATAGACAAGGGGATTTGTTTATTTTGAGGACTACTAGGAAATGAAAGAAAGTATGGACTTAAGTGTGAAATGGAGTCTTTGAGAGTGTTTGAGGCATCCACTAGGGTTTATGTAAGTTTTTTAATACTGAGATAGGTATTTCATGTAGATAGGTTGCATTCATGAGTATATAATCAATATTTGAATCATTTGAGCAAGGGAGGCATAGTGACATTGGTGTGCTTCAAGAAACCTAAGAAGATATTATCATTATTACAATGTTAGTATAATAAAACTCCTATGAAAATTCAAAGTGTCAATAACAATATAAATGAGTATTTAAGGTGATTTTATGACTGAGGAATTACACTTTTCAATTTACAATCCAAGAGGATGGTAGTTTGAAGAATAAAACAAATGTGTCAAGAAAATAAAGAAACCCCTATGCCATTCAGAAGGAAACATCATCAAGAAATTAGCACATGTCTTTAAAGACCTTATAAAACTATTCTATAACTTCCTTCTTTATTGTAACTCTTTTTATGATTGCTTTAAAGTTGTCATTTCTCTCTTCTACACCAATTATCTTTCTCCTTCTCTCATTATCTATATATGTAACCTTGTTTCGCTTTGTAAGGATATTTTGGCTCAGTATGGTGAAGCCATACTCAACTAAACACTTTTTCTTACCTCTAATTTAAATGATAATATTGGTATAACCTTATTAAAGATTTTTATTAGTGTATTTATATGATTGTGCATGATTTATAGTGGTAGTGTTCTATCTCCATATCTTTTGTCTTCTCATTCTTACCTCTTTGAAAGTAGGTTGATGTTTTGCAGGTCACATAAAGTGTTGTAGTTGGTTTTGTGTAGAATTATGGGTTTAAGAGATTCTCATTCAGTGTCTCATATCATACCTCTTGGTTACCACCTCTTATTTCATGAATTTTCCAATACCTTCATGTTAAAATACTGATGTGAAGAGAACCTAACTTTGAAGTGGTGTGTCCTAATTGATCTTGCTTCATTTTAATAGTGCATAAGGAGATAGAAGAGACAAATTTTGTGTATCACCCCTTTTTTAGTTTTATTTCATGTTATTCATATCCATTTTACTTTTCAAGTTATTATTTTAGACTAATTGATACATCAAGGAGATATAACCCTATAATCTATAGGTTTAGTCCATTTAGAGGTCACCCACAACCTAAGACTACCCCCATTGCATATCTAAAGTTGAGAGAGATTGAATCACCCTATCAAGGGTAGAAATTTAATTTATAACATTACCTTATGGATTTATGAAATTAATTTTATCCTGATCTTCAAGAGCTACTCTTATTTGATTATACCCATTGAACCTGTTGTTCCCAAAATCAGCTACGCTCATTTTTGGAACAACCCCTATGAAACTTGTCTGTTTCATGTTTTTCTCTCTAAGTTCTTTTTTTGAGACAAGTTTTTCTTATTCTCACATTTGCTCAACTGACATCATTCGAAGTTCATAATGTTCCTTTATTATGTTTTCCCCAAAATGCAAAAAAACTTACAGTCTCGATGCAACCAGGGGACAAATTTTTTTTCTCCTAGAGTTAGTCTTTTGTTGCATTTTCATGCAAGGATAGCAAAAAATGCCGTCAATGCATCTTTTGTTTCATTTCCATGAAAAGGTAGAATTTTTCACTGACCTTACATCTAACATGTAGGGGCAGTAATTTTTTCCACCTTTGCATGTGTTTTTTCCCTCCTATATGCAGGAGTGGTGAAATTCACTACCCCTGCATATCTTTCTAACTCCAGTGCAGGAGTGGCAATTTTCACCGCCCCTGTTGTACCTCAATTTTTGTGCATGGAATTTATGGCCATACATGACGAGTGGTTGGGGGTGATTTTTTCACCATTTAATCTCTTTTGATCCATTTTTACCTCACTTCTTCCATTCCTCATGCCCTCTACCTCTAGATGATTGAGCAAGCGAGAAGAAGCATGTTTTCACCAGATTCAAGCCCTCGTCGTGCATTATTTTCTAGGTAGGTCTTTGTTTTTGAATTTTGTTTTGTTTTTCTTTCTTCTTTTTCTTTCCTTGGTTAGTTTTCTTTTTATTTTTCCTTTTCTTTCTCGTTGAGGCATTTTTCTCCCTCCACCGCACCTCAACCCTCCTCTTCCCTTCCTTCTCGTTCAACCTTTTATTTTTTCTTCTTCCCCCGTGTTAGGGTGGTGAATTTCACCAACCTCTCTTTTTCTCCCTAATTTCTTACCCATGTAAGGGTGGAAATTTTTGCCACCCTAACACATTGCTTTCAAGAGATGTGTACCAGTGGCAATTTTTGTTGCCATTGTGGCCTGACCCAATTTAGGTGTAAGGGCAGCAAAAAATGCCATTGTTACTCCCAAGTTTCTTAACAAGTGCAAGGGTGGTGTTTTTTGCTGCCCTTACACATTCCTCCCCTCCAACATGTAATGGTGGTGGAATTTACCATTGATGTATTTCATTTTCACCCTGGCATGCAGGGGTGACAATTTTTGCCACCTATGCACACCGACCCATTCCACATGCAAGGACGACATTTTTTGCCACCCCTACATCCTTTTCTCCATTTTTATCTAACTTTAAGGAATTTTAATTTCTTCCTTTTTTGTGCCTGCTTCCCATTTCCTCTCACTTTCTAACCTACTTGTACCTCAACCCTTTTAAGTGCACTTCCCTAGTCATGATCACCTGATGTACAAGTTCCCCAGATTGCCAATTTATCCCTAATTGCACGATCATTACTCTTATCATAGTTCCTCCCAGTGATCCTCCTTCATCAATGTAATCTCAACCAAGGTTCATCTCAATGACTAAAGCTTCTTCAAAGAAGTCAAAGGTAATAAAGTATCAGTATCAAGGTGTTTTACCAATCACCTCTGTCACTTCTAATGTCGATGACATTAGAGACACAGAGATCAACCATGTGGATATGGCTGAGTTCATGGAGAGAACCAAGGTAAAAAACCTAAACTCAAAGATGAAAAGAATAATTGAAAGAAACATCCACCTAGTCTCCTCTTTCCCTGTGGCAGTGTATCACATTGAGTTCATGCTCCAGTGCACCCAATTCTATAATAAAGAGACCAGAGCAGTGTCAGATGCCAATGGAAACATGATAATTCAAATGGACCCAAAATTTATTAATAAAGTTTTCATATGCCCTCCTGCTATTGAAGTTTTGAAAATCAACTTTATCAAGGCACAGAAGGAATATGATAAAGATCTCGAGAAGGTGAAGAAGGTTATCAACAATAGATGGCTCAAGAGCCCCAAAGCCAACTTGTCTAGATGGCCACAAAATTTTCTAAGAAGTGATTTCATAGGGGAAGTTGGTGACTTAATTACTCTTCTTAGCAGAGTATGAGGTCTACCATCTTCTTCTCAATTCCATGAATAGATGTATCCCTTTATCAAAATAATTTTACAAGGGAAACAATTCATCTTCTGGGGTGAGCAGATCAGTAATGCTCTTTATGATCAATTGAAAAAGGTGTCTACTACTTTGAAGTTATATATGACTTCATACTTATTATATATCATAGCTTCAATGTGAACCTTTTTAGGTTTGATGATAGAATGAGATAGAAGAACCACCCCTATTTATAAATATTACCCTCAACTAACACTAAAAGGATCAATCCATCACTTTAAGAGGGTAAATGATGCCTTACTCATAGTATTTTTGTGTCTTTTCAATCCTCAATTGGAACAAAAGAGAATATCAAATGAAGCCTAGACTGTCATCAATGATTTTGGCTACATGTTTTTACAATTCCCTACCTTTTACTATCTACGGGTTGGCTTTTTCCAAGGTTATCCCTATATGCTCCCCAAATTTCCTTCTAACAAATTAGTTCTAATGGAGCTGTGTAGATAGATTATTGTCATACATAATAAACAAATGGAACTTAAGCAACTAGGATTCAGGTTCCCAATAGAAATTGGTAGATACTCAGTTTTGATTGCTACCAAAGCAAGGGTAATGGAAACTAAACTGTAATTGGTCACTATGAAGCAATTCAAAATAAGGTCCAATTTTAACTACAGGGGTGTTAAGGACATGATCAAAAGGAAGACTCAGTTTCATGAGCCCATGATTGAAGACATTTGGATAGATTTGAGAACAACAGAAGATATTAAAAAAATGGATTACAATGGAGTGTCTCTGGAGCAAATTGAATATCTAGGGCTCACTGATATTCCCCTAAATCTGGTAGATGACAAAAATCTAATTAATAGTAGACACCTGGCTAAAAAAGTCACTAACTCTCCTCTTCCTCCAATCCAATGGTCCCAAAAATAATTGACCTCTTTAAGTATGAGATTCAAACCAATATTGGTTAACACCAATGATTGGATAGTGACCAAAGGAGTCACATTGAAGGAATTCATTAGATGATCAAAGGCTTAATTATAAGAGGAAACAAGGAAGAGAATAGAAAATAGAACCAAGAATAAAAGCGATGTTCCTTCTCCTTCTAGGCCTCACAAGCCTAGGATCATCTTTGTGTTGAAGAAATCAAAGGTTACCGAGAAACAGTTAGAATTAATAGATATGGGAATTTAGAGAACAAAGCTCTCAAGAATAGGTGGGATAATAGATGGAGATAGATGATAGGCCTATAGAGCAATAGGGAATAGAAACACTATCTCCACAAGAGGGGGCACAACTAGTTTCAGGGGTTTCTTCTTCTCCACTCCAATCCCCTATGGTAGCTCCTTCACCCCTTTCTCCCATCAGCATTCCTTCCTCTGGTGCCACCTCTCCTTTTGGATTTATTTTTGGTGACCCTTAAGGAGATTCTAGAGATGTTCTTCGATCATCAAGATCTATCCCTAGTCTCTCATCTCCTTTCAACATCAGAGACAATTCCACCATTGACTAGTCAGTGGCTGATATGGTTTTGCCTGATACTACACCTACTACACCCACTACACTTGTTATTCTCACTAGTAGTGTAGATGTTACCCTAGTAACACCAGACATAGGGACTATTACTACAGTAATTACTTCTACTCTCCCACCTTGGTTATTAACTTTCACACCTAAAATAAAAAGCAAGCCATCTCTATAGATGACTTTGATTTTGGCAAAATAGTGCCAGTGAAAGCTAAGACCCCCAAGAAGCTAAGGATCCTTTCTAAAATGGTTGATAAAAAGGGGCAAAAATTCCTAGAGATAGCCAAACCTCCATAAGATGCAACCCTAGAGAATTTTGACATGAGCAGCTACTCCATTTCTCGCGTTGAGTTGGGGAAAGTAACTCACAAGGGTGCAAAGAGCTATCTACAGTCTGCAATGGATATCATGGTCCAAAAATTTTATAGGGAGAGAGAGATGAAAGATTATTACAAAGAAAAAGTAGAACAATTAATTGTAGTAGCTAGGAGATTCAATTTCGCCCTAGAGGCGACAGCTCCATAAGCCTTTTCTGTAGATGATACTATTATCCAAAAAGTGAAAAAGACCTACCTAAAAGGGAAAGTACTTGAAGATTACATAGAAAAGATGCATACACAAGGAATTTCCTTGCTTATAGAGGTTTCTAAGAAGACATGTAAAATGAAGAAAATGAGGACAGAGTTTGAAGACCTCATCTCTCTTATTTCTCAAGATATTGATAACAAAAAAAATATCTTAGCAAGTGGGTAGAGATGAAAGCTCTGAAGAAAAACACCTTAGTATCGATCAACATCATTGCCAACAAATATTATTATGTTGAAATCAAAGAATCACTAATATAAAAAATCTAAGTACTTAAGGAGCTGATCAATGACCTTGAATCTTCCAAGGATGCCAATGAAAAAAGTGACACTAGCCTGTTGAACAGATTAGAGGAATTGTCTTGCAGACTCACCTCTTGAGACAATCAATTTCTTTTAGCAGAAGAAATGATTCAAGAATTCAAAGGTATGATCCAAAGGGAATTCAAAGAGAAAGAATTTTCAATGATTTCTGTGGATAACATTTTAGATACTCAGTTAATTATGGATAATCTAAGAACCAGGTTAACTAGTCATGTAAAATCCATCACAGCAGTGAAAGACACTACAATCAGAGCTAAAGTAATCTTCAAGAATACCATTGCACCAAATAGTATAGGAATATAGGCATCTATCACCATGTATGATGCTCATCTGAAGAAGTATGACAACAAGAGTTGAATTATTCCTCCATTCTCTCTTCTTCATTCTTCTCATGTACTTTGTAATTGACTTAGGACATTCGCACATGTACTTTTTTCATGTTTAAATACATGTAATTTTGTAATATGTAATTACATGTAAAAATGTATAAAATATCCCAAAGTCAATGTTGACTCATCTTTGAATAGGTTTTGAATATTTTATTCTTTTTCCAATTTTAAAGGTTTTTCCCTATATCGAGAGGGAACCTCTTTTGTAAAAGTATCTCTTGACAATTGAGAGTAAAAACTCTGATGAGATTTAGATACTTCTTGAGACTTTGTGCTCAGTTTGTAAATCATATTTTTTTGAATGAATGAGAAACATGTTAATTTTAGACTTTGTGTTGAAGTAATTTGTATTACTTAAGAAATAGTTCTTATGTTCTCTTTCCTGATAATCTCTCATCTGTTCGATTTAATAAGCAAAGTGTGTGTATTGAAATTATCTAAAGACATTCTTAAGGGTATTAGAAAGACTTTGAGCTACTTTTATCCTTGTGATCTTTTTATCTATTTTAGTTTTAGGTGAAGACTTTGAGCTTTACTTCACTCTACGATTACGTACACTTCAGATCAGTGAAGGAGGAAATGAAAGACTTTGTGCTTTCATGGGTTTTCTTGTGGACCTAGTTACTACTCCAGGAGATTTTTTGCTAATTGTTGAATACTATTTCTAAAAGAATAATAATGCTTTCAATCATCAACCAAGATCTCTCTTTTGTTCTATGAACATCATCTCTGAAAAAAGAGAGATGGATGTTGTTAACCTACCTTGAGTATTATTTTCTACTTATTTATATACATATATAGAATATAAGTGGTTTGTAGGGAACCTCCCCTTGATGAGAGGAGAGATTTATCTCATTAGGATGTGGTAAACCCACACTTTTTGTCATATAAATTTCCTTATACTTTGGTTGATATACCCATTTTGTCATTAGTTAGTTGATGACAAAATATTCAGCCAAGAGCTTTTGGAGACTCCACTGGGAACACGAACATGCATTTTGAAGCCTCAAGCTTCAACTTGAAGCATCTCCAATTCCTTTTTCATTTTACACTTTGGTAGATCCACTGTACACCTAAGGCTAGAGAGCTCAAGGTATCATTGATCATGTATTCAAGTTGGTGTGACAAACTAATTTTGAGATTTCTCCTCCACCATCTCACCTTCAGTGAACCAAGAGTTTTCCTCCCACCAACACTAGATCTCCCATACCTGGTGAAGCTTATATCTAAGTTTTGGTAAGCTTTTGTCTTTATTAACCCCACCTAGATTTGTTATCCCACCATTTAATCATCCTATCATAATGGCCCAAGGTCTGTGGGGTAATTCTTTTAGTCTTCTCAATCTGACCCCACCTTTACACGAACTAACTCATAGTTTTAGAAAGAATTTTCCCAAATTTTATGGCAATGGGAAGGTTCACCCCGATGAGCATATTATTGCTTTTTCTATAACATGTGGCATAATAGGTGTGGAATTCAAAGATGTGGTAGTGAGACTTTTTGTAGAAAATTTACAAGGTGCTACTATGGATTGGTTTTACCACCTTCGAGCTCAAACTATAACTGATTGGGATACACTCAAATCCAAGTTTGAAGCTAGGCTTAAACTTGATGAAGATGCACATGCCTTATTAGCTCAGCTTACGTAGATGAAGAAGGAACCCCATGAGCCCATGAGGGATTTCATCGCAAAATTCAATAAGCAAGGAACTAGATTCTTATCATCACTCAACCCACGTCAGAAAATCTCAAGTGTTTTTTCATCAACTCGCAACTTCTTGAAGTAAGTTTTCTATTAAGTTGGGCTATCCCTATGGATCTCGTTGTGGCTCAAAATTTGGCTACTGAGATTGAAGATGATCTTATCTTGGCAAATAATATTAGAAAAGAATCCAATAAAAATAAATTTTCTTCATTTGCTAAAAGCTCTTCTACAAGCACCATAGATCCTATGGTGTAAAAATTGATAAATGAACTATTAGCTTTGAAAATACAAATGGCCCAAGGTATGTCTGCTCTAACTTATTAGGATATGCCAAGAAGAACATTTCAGAACTAGTCATATCAACGTAATGCCCCCAAAAACCAAGGGCAACCAAATTGCCTACCTCCCCCACATGGGAAGCTTGCCATTGAAGCAACACCTGCTAATTCAGTAGTCAATTACCTGGAAGCTAAACATGATTTCTCACTCCAACCTGAGTTGGACCAATAATATGATGCTAATCTCTTTAAATAACAAGAAGAAGAATTATCTGGTGACTCTAATATTAGTTTCTTAGATTATCATGATGAAACTATAAGTAAAGGAGAAGTATTTGATGGATCCTATGCTATTTTTACTAGATCTCAAAACTAGTCAGCTCAGCAAGTTATCAAAGAAAAATTAGGAGAAGAACCTCAGCTGGTAGTCTCTATTGCTAACAAGGGACTTCATTGCCTTTCCAACCAAGGGATTAGGTAACTAAAAAAAAGTAAGTACCTCAAACCATCCCATACCTTCAACCTCTATTTCTCAGACTAGTGCCACACCCACTAAAGATCAAGATGATGGGCCCTCTTCCTCCATCTCTAATTCATTTCAATTATTTGATATAATTGATCATGCCAAAAAGACTAAGATTCAAATGACTCAGATTGAGTATTTACGAACCAATCCTGAACAGTTTGATAGGTTGGCAGAATATGTAAAAAATAAAGTTGTTCCCATAGGACAAGAATCTTCAAAGGCAACTCATAATTCCTCTAAGGACAAATCCACCCAAAATAATCTTGTCATGACTCCTACTGCTCCCAGGAAAATATAACCTTTTTATGTTTCCCTATTGATAAATGGTTATAAATTGAGTAATTGCATAATAGACTCTAGAGCTTTTGATAACATTATGCCTACCAAGGTGGTAGATTCCCTTGGTCTAAGTTTGACTAAGAATTTTGGGAGGTGTTTTTCTATGGAAAACAAGCAAGTCCCACTCTTTGGTCAAATAAAAGATGCCCAATTTGCATTCACAGCTTTTCCAGAAAAGAGGATAAAAATGATGATTCTGGTGGTTGATGTTCTAGCCTCTTACGACATCCTTCTTGGGTGAAATTTCTACAAAGATGTTAGTGGTGAGCTAAGCATGGACTTGTCTAAGGTGAGGATCCTAGTCAAAGTTGTTATGAAGAGATTGCTTCCTAAAAAAGAAGCAAAATATGTGGTCACCCAATCATTAGCACCTGAAGCTCAAATTTTGTTTTAGTCTTCAAGCATGGGTAACTACTTTCTATCTATAGACAAAGTTCATGAGGCATCTGATGAAGCTCCTATAGGTAACAACTTGGAAATGTATTCAGCTAGAACAAGATAATTAGTGAAGCATAATGAAATCATGGAAGAATCTCTTCCTTTGAATGAAGAAGTTTTCAAAGAAAAAGTAGTGTCTAGTGAGGTATGGATTTTAGAATTTGATGATAGCTACTCCTCTACCAGTTTAGGATCTGGGGTTGTGTTGGTATATCCTCAAGGAGATATTATTCCTTCATCCTACAAGTTGTAGTTCAGCAACACCAATAACATATCTAAGTATGAATCCCTATTACTTGGATTGCAAGCTGCTAGAGAAAAAGGCATCAAACTCCTTCATGTTAAAGGAGATGCTGAATTGGTGGTTTGTCAGGTAAGAAACCTTTATCAAACCAAGAATGAAAGATTGCACCACTATCACAATCTAGTCTAGGGCCAAATCAAAAACTTTGATGCTTTCAGCATCTCTACCATTCTAAGAGAATTCAATGACTGGGCTGATGCATTGGTTGTTTCAGCTACTTTCTTGGTCCCCCACCTAGACGTTAAAGGAAACAAGTACACTATCAAACTAGTCTTTCAACCAAGTGTACCTAATAATGCTAGTCATTGGCAAGTATTCAACAATGACAATCAAATCATTGCCTTCTTAGAGCAAAAGGACAGCTTTGAATGGCTACATTTTGAAAGTAGTGAAACTCAGAAGTGTGAGTTGGCTTCTAAATCAAATACAGATGCAGGTGAGGAGTTCCTGTAACTTAAAGGCAATAAGATTCTCAAAGTTATAGTTTCTCTTGAGAAGTTGTTTGATAACCATGATAGATTTATCAAACAATAGTAAATGGATTCAAGCTCCTCCCAGGAGTTTGATCGAGTAAATTTGGGAACCAAGGGAGACCCTAAGATGGTGAACATTGGAAAATGCTATACTCTCGAGAAGAAATTCAAGTTTGCTACTCTACTTTGCTAGTATATAGATGTATTAGCTTACTCCTATGATGATCTGAAGTCACTTATACTTAAATAAATCCACCATAACATTCCTCTCAAAAGTAATTCAGTGCCTTACAAGCAAAAATCCAAATAGTATAACCCAAAGATATCAGGTACTATTCTATTTGAAATACAAAAGATGCTAAATTCTAGGATAATCTTCCCAATCCATCATTCCACATGGATTGTGAACATAGTTCTTGTGAGGAAGAAGAATGGTGAAATTCAAATCTATGTGGATTTCAAAAACTTGAATCAGTCATCTTTAAAAGATAACTACCCTCTCCCTATCATGGATCAAGTTTTGTAGATGGTGATAGGTTTAGAGATGTTATCAACGCTAAATGGTTTCTCATGGTATAATTAGGTTGAAGTTGAAAGAGTAGATTAGCATAAAAATACCTTCACCACACCTTGGGGCACCTTCACTTATTGAAGAATGCCTTTTGGTCTAATAAATGTAGGCACCACATTTTAGAGAGCAATGGACCTTGCTTTCAAGGATGAAATGGGTAAGTTCATTGTACTATACCTAGATGATTTAACAGTATTTTATAAGCATCATTCTGACCATGTGCACCATTTAAAACAAGTGCTGAAATGTTGTCGTTAGAATGGTATTTCTCTAAATCCCTAAAAATCTATTTTTGGGGTGATAGAAGGGAAACTTCTTAGACATATTGTGTTTTGAGAAGGTATAAAAATTGACTCAGAAAGAGTCAAGTCCATCCAAGAGCTTACTCTACCTACCAATAAGAATGTAGTTCACTCTTTCTTTGAAAAAGTGAATTTCTTATGAAGGTTCATCCTTGAGTTCTCTAAGAAAACTTGCCACATTGTCAATATGATGAAAGGAAAAGCCACTTTCAAGTGGACTGTAGAGGGCAAATCAGCATTCAAAGACATCAAAATAGCAATCACTCGTGCACCAATTTTGGTTTGTCCAGACTACACCAAAGACTTCAAAATATATAGTTATACTTTTGAACATACACTTTTAGCTATTTTGGTTCAACAGAACCAAATAGGTGTGGAATCTCCTATTTCCTTCATGAGTTTTCCACTCAAAGCTCATGAGCTAAAATATTCAAACATGGAGAAGCATGCTTATGCGGTGGTCAAAGCAGTTAAGCATTTCAAGTTTTATATCCTGAATTCACATACTGTGGTTTTGGTGCTTGATACAATGGTGAAGTCCATTCTGACTCAATAGGAGTTTGGTATAAAGAGGGGTAATTGGATTGCCAAGATTCAAGATTTTGATTTCGACATCAAACCTACCAAACTTGTGTTGGGAAAAGGTCTTTGTCAGTTGATTACTGACAACATCCCCAAGGAAGCAGAAAATGAAGAAATGGAGATTGAAGACGTGCCTACAGTCCTCTTCGTTGCCACTATTGATGAGTGGTATTATGACATTGCCCATTTTCTAACCTATGGTGAGTGTCTTGCTCATCTATCCTACAAAGAAAAATGGAATGTTAAATTAAAGGCTATTAGCTTTGTTTTGTGGGATAATGGTTTGTATAAGAGAAGCCTTGATAGGTTATTTCTTCACTGCGTTGATAAGGTGCAACAGGATAAACTTTTGGAGTCTTTCCATAATTTAGCCTATGGAGGACATTTTTTTCACTAGTAATAATGCATAAAATTCTACGAGCAAGGTATTATTGCCCTACATTATTTAAAGATGCTTACAAATGGGTGCATAGGTGTGAATTGTGTCAATAGTTCATCAAAAATCCTAAACTAGCTGCACTACCCCTAAAGCTAGTGGTAATTAAAGAACCTTTTCAATAATAGGGTATCAACTTCATTGGCATAGTTAATTCATCTTCAAGTTCTAGACATGATTATGTCCTCACAGCAACTGACTACTTTACCAAATGGGTGGAAGCCATCCTAACTAAGCACATTACTTCAAAAGTGGTGTGTAATTTTCTTAAGGAAAATATTATCTCCCAGTTTGGGGTTCCACTTAAAATTGTAACAGATAATGCAGCCTATTTCTCTTCACATGAGATTACTCAGTTCTACTTTTATTATGAAATTACCCTATCCCATACTTCTGATTATTTTCTACAAGGGAATGGCCAAGTGGAATCAAGCAATAAGAACCTAGTTACTATTATCAAGAAATTGGTAGATGATAATCAAAGAACTTGGCACAAAGCATTGTTTGATGGGTTATGGGCAGATAGGATTACACCCAAGAGGGCCATAGGCATGTCACCATTATAACTTCTATATGGCTTGAATGTAGAGATACCCATTACTCTAGAACTACCAGCACTTAGGTTAGCCAAGGCAATCAAAGATTCAACCTTCAAAAATTTAATTGACAAAAGGATCATGTGTCTAATTAAATTGAATGAGAAATGAACCGTGGTGGTGGACCAAATTACCATGCATCAGAATTAGGGGAAGAAATTTTTTGACAAGAGGGCCAAGGTTCGTGATTTCCAAGTTGGAGATCAAGTCTTGTTGTGAGACAAGAGGAGAGAACCAAAGGGAATGCACGACAAATTTGATTCTTTGTGGAGAGGTCCATTTACCATTCATCAAGTCTGTGGTGAGAATAACTTCTTACTAGAGTATTAAGATGGAGCACCATTTTCACTACCCCATAGTCTGTAGTATCTAAATCATTTCAATCCTTGAAGTTTTAGATGCACTTGTACATTTGTATAGTTTTTATGTTTTATTTATTTTCTTTTGTGTCTTTTCCTTTTTAGCTTGACTCCATAGCCCAATAGCTTGGATGAAGGCACTTAGAGACTAGTTTCTACTCCCATGAATTAGTTTGATCAATGGAAATTTACCAATAGGATCTAGCTATTATTCCTAGAATTAGCTATGCTTGTTTTTGGAACAACCCCTATGAAACTTGTCTATTTCATGTTTTTCTCTCTAAGTTCATTTTTCAAGACAATTTTTTTTTATTCTCATGTTTGCTCAATTGTCATCATTCAAATTTCATAACATTCCTTTATTACATTTTCCCCAAAATGCAAAAAAATTTACAGTCTCGATGTGACTAGGGGACAAATTTTTTGTTTCCTAGAGTTAGCCTTTTGTTGCATTTTCATGCAAGGGTGGCAAAAAATGCTGTTAATGCATCTTTTGTTTCATTTCCATGCAAAGGTGGTATTTTTTGCTGCCCTTGCATCTGACATGTAGGGGTGGTAATGTTTTCTACCTTTGCATGTATTTTTTCCCTCCCATATGCAGGAGTGGTAAAATTCACCACCCCTACATATCTTTTCAACTCTAGTGTAGGAGCGGTGATTTTTGCCACCCCTACACTACCTCAATTTTCATGCATGGCATTTATGGCCATGCACGTCAAGTGGTTGGGGGTGAATTTTTCCCCATTTAATCTCTTTTGATCCATTTCTACCTCACTTCTTCCATTCCTCCTCCTGCCCTCTACCTCTAGACGATCGAGCAAGTGGGAAGAAGCATGTTTTCATTGGATTCAAGCCCTTGTAATGTGTTATTTTCTAGGTAGGTCTTTGTTTTTGCATTTTGTTTTGTTTTTATTTCCTCTTTTTCTTTCCTTGGTTAGTTTTCTTTTTATTTTTCCTTTTCTTACATGTTGAGACATTTTTCTCCCTCCACCGCACCTCAACCCTCCTCTTCCCTTCCTTCTCGTTCGGCCTTTTTTTTTTCTTTTTCCCCCATGTTAGGGTGGTAAATTTCTCCACCCTCTCTTTTCCTCCCTAATTTATTACCCATGTAAGGGTGGTGATTTTTTTAGCCTTAACACATTGCTTTCTTAAGATGTGCACTAGCAGTAATTTTTGTTGTCGATGCGACCTGACCTGATTTAGGTGTAAGGGTGGCAAAAATCACCGCCGTTACATCCAAGTTTCTTAACAGGTGCAAGGGAAGAAATTTTTTCTAGCCTTACATGTTCCTCCCCTCCAACATGCATTGGTGGTAGAATTTACTGCTGATGCATTTCCTTTTCACCTTGGCATGCAGGGGCGGTAATTTTTGCCGCCTATGTACATCGACCCATTCCACATGCAAGGGCAACATTTTTTGCCACCCCTACATCCTTTTTCTCTATTTTTCTCTAACTCTATGGAATTTTCATTTCTTCCATTTATCATGCCCACTTCCCATTTCCTCTCACTTTCCAACCTACTTGCACCTCAGCCCTTTCAAGTGCACTTCCCTAGTCATGATCACCTGACGTGCAAGTTCCCTAAATTGCCAATTTTTCCCTAATTACGTGATTATGACTCTTCTCATAGTTCCTCCTAGAAATCCTCCTTCATCAATGTACTCTCAACCATGGCTCATCTCAATGACTAAAGCTTCTCCAAATAAGTTAAAGGTAATGAAGTATCAGTATCAAGGTGTTTTCCCAATCACCTTGGTCACTTCTAATGTCTATGACATTAGAGACACAAAGATCAGCCACATGGATATGGCTAAGTTTAGGGAGAGAGCCAAGGCAAAAAAATTGAGCTTAGAGATGAAAAGAATAATTGAAAGCAACATCCACCTAGTCTCCTCTTTCCCTGTGGCGATGCATCACACCGAGTTCATCCTCCAGTGTGCCCAATTCTATAATAAAGAGACCAAAGTGGTGTCAGATGCTAGTGGCAATGTGATAATTTGACTAGACCCTAAATTTATTTATAAAGTTTTCATGTGCCCTCTTGCTATCGAAGTGTTGAAAATATACTTCATCAAGGCATAAAAGGAATATGATAAAGATCTCAAGAAGGCAAAGAAGGTTATCAATAGTAGATGGCTCAAGACCCCTGGAGCCAACTTGTCTAGATGGCCAAAAAAAATTCCAAGCAGTGATTTTATAAGGGAAGTTGGTGACTTAAATACTCTTCTTGATAGAGTATGAGGTCTACCATCTTCTTCTCAATTCCATGAATGGATGTATCTCTTTATCAAGATAATTTTACAAGGGAAATAAGTCATCTTTTGGGGTGAGCAGATCAGTAATTCTCTTCATGAGCAATTGACAAAGGTGTATACTACTTTGAAGTTCTATATGACTTCATACTTAGTATATATCACAGCTTAAATGTGAACCTTTCTAGGTTTGATGTCAGAAGGAGATAGAAGAACCACCCTCGTTTATCAATATTACCCTCAGCTAACACTAAAAGGATCAATCTGTCACTTTAAGAGGGTAAATGATGCCTTCTTTGTAGTATTTTTGTGTCTTTTCAATCCTTAATTATAATAAAAGAGAATATCAAATGAAGCCTGGACTATTGTCAATGATTTTGGCTGCATGTTTTTACAATTCCCTACCTTTTGCTATCTATGAGTTGGATTTTTCTAAGGTTATCTCTATATGCTCCCTAGATTTCCTTCTAACAAATTGGTTCTAATGGAGCTGTGTAGATAGATTATTATCATACACAATAAACAAATGAAACTTAAGACACTAGGATTCAGGTTCCCAATAGAAATTGGTAGATACTTAGTTTTGATTGCCGCCAAAGCAAGGGTTATGGAAACTGAAATGCAATTGGTCACTATGAAGTAGTTCAAAAGAAGGTCCAATTTTAACTACAGGGGTGTTAAGGACATGATCAGAAGGAAGACTTAGTTCATGAGCCCATGATTGAAGACATCTGGATAGATTTGAGAACAACAGAAGATATCAAAAGAATAAATTACAATAGACTGTCTCTGGAGCAAATTGAATATCTAGGGCTCACTGATATTCCCCCAAATTTGGTAGATGACAAAAATCTAATTAATAGTAGATACCTAGCTAAAAAAGTCACTAACTCTCCTCTTCCTCTAATCCAATGGTCCCAAAAAGAATTAACCTCTTTAAGGATGAGATTTGAACCAATATTGGCTAACACCAATGATTGGCTAGCAACCAAAGGAATCACATTAAAGGAATTTATAACAGGATCAGAGGTTTAATTCCAAGAGGAAATAAAGGAAGAGAGTATAAAATTAAACCAAGAATAAAAGTGACGTTCCTTCTCCTTATAGGCCTCACAAGCCTAGGATCATCTTTGTGTTGAAGAAATCAA
This sequence comes from Torreya grandis, assembly GCA_037957365.1. Classification (NCBI taxonomy): domain Eukaryota; kingdom Viridiplantae; phylum Streptophyta; class Pinopsida; order Cupressales; family Taxaceae; genus Torreya; species Torreya grandis. The sequence goes on from JARHVA010000896.1 coordinate 2,001,380, forward strand.
AGGTTGCCAAGAAATAGTCAGAATCAATAAATATGGGGGTTGGAGAACAAATCACTCAAGAATAGGTGGGAGAATAGATGGAGATAGATGACAGGCCCACAGAGCAATAAATAATAAAAACTCTATCTCCATAAGAGGGGGCACAACTAGTTTCAGGGGTTTCTTCTTCTCCACCCCAATCCCTTATGGCAGCTCCTTTTCCCCTTTCTCCCATCAACATTCCTTCCTCTGGAGCCACCTCTCTTTCTAGATTTATTTTTGGTGACCCTCAAAGAACTTCTACAGATGTTCTTTGATCATCAAGATCTATCCCTAGTCTCTCATCTCCTTCTTTTAACATCAGAGACAGTTCCACCATCAACTAGTCAGTGGTTGATATGGTTTTACCTAATCCTATGCCTGCTACACCCACTACACCTATTGTTCTCACTAGCAATGTAGATGTTACCCTAATAACACTAGCTGTAGGGACTATTGCTATAGTAAGTGCTTCTACTCTCCCACCTTGGTTATCAACTTTCACACCTAAAATTAAAAAACAAGTCATCTCTACAAATGACTTTGATTTTGGTAAAATAGTGTCAGTGAAAGCTAAGACCCCCAAGAAGCCAAAGATCCTTTCAAAAATGGTTGAGGAAAAGGGGCACAAATTCCTAGAGATAGCCAAACCTCCATAAGATGCAACCCTAGATAATTTTGACATGAGCAGGTACTCCATTTCTCATGTTGAGTTGGGGAAAGTAACTCACAAGGGTGCAAAGAGCGATCTACAGTCTGTAATGGATATCATGGTCCAAAAATTTGATAGGGAGAGAGAGATGAAATATTATTACAAGGCAAAGATAGAACAATTAACTGCAGTAGTCAAGAGATTCACTTTTGCCCTAGAGGTGGTAGCTCCAGAAGCCTTTTCTATAGATGATCCTATTATCCAGAAAGTGGAAAAGACCTACATGAAAGGGAAAGTACTTGAAGATTACATAGAAAATATGCATACACAAGGAATTTCCTTGATTATAGAGGTTGTTGAGAAGATAGGTAAAATGAAGAAAATGAGGACAGAGTTGGAAGACCTCATCTCTCTTATTTCTCAAGATATTGACAGCACAAACAAATATCTTAGCAAGTGGGTAGAGATGAAAGCTTTGAATAAATGCACTTTAGTATCGATTGGCATCATTTCCAACAAATATTCTTATGTTGAAATCAAAGAATCACTAATATATAGAATCTAGGTACTTAAGGAGATGATTGGTGACCTCAAATCTGCCAAAGACACCAGTAAAAAAAGTGACACCAACCTATTGAACAGATTGGAGGAATTGCCTTGCAGACTCACCTCTTGAGACAATCAATTTCTTTCAGTAGAGGAAATGATTTAGGAATTCAAAGGTATGATCCAAAGGGAATTTGAAGAGAAAGCATTTTTAATGACTTCTGTGGATAACATTTTAGATACTCAGTTAACTCTGGATAATCTAAGAACTAGGTTAACTAGTCATGTAAAAGCCATCACAATAGTGAAAGATGCTACAATCAGAGCTAAATTAATCTTCAAGAATAACATTGCACTAGACAATATAAGAATACAAGCATCTATCACTATGTATGATGCTCATCTGAAGAAGTCCAGTGGCAAAAGTTAAATTATTCCTCCATTCTCTCTTCTTCATTCTTCTCATGTACTTTGTAATTGACTTAGGACATTCACACATGTACTTTTGTCATGTGTAAATACATGCACTTTTGTAATATGTAATTACATGTAAAAATTTGGAAAATATCCCAAAGTCAATGCTGACTCATCTTTGTCTATGTTTTCAATATTTTATTCTTTTTTCCAATTTTAAAGGTTTTTCCCTATATATAAACGGAACCTCTTTTGTAAAAGTATCTATGAATAATTGAGAGCAAAAACTCTGCTGAGATTGAGATACTTCTTGAGACTTTGTGCTCAATTTTTAAATCATATTTTGTTGAATGAATGAGAAACAAGTTATTTTCAGACTTTGTGTTGAAGTAATTTGTATTACTTAGGAAATAGTTCTTATGTTCTCTTTCCTTATAATCTCTCATCTGTTCGACTTAATAAGCAAAGTGTGTGTATTGAGATTATCTAAAGACATTCTTAAGGGTATTAGAAAGACTTTGAGCTAATTTTAACCTTGTGATAATTTTATCTATTGTAGTTTTAGGTGAAGACTTTGAGCTTTACTTCACTCTATAGTTAGGTACACTTCAGATCAGTGAAGGAGGCAACGAAATACTTTCTACTTTTGTGGGTTTTCCTGTGGACCTAGTTACTACTCCAGGAGATTTTCTACTAATTTTTTAATACCATTTTTGAAAACGAGGAATGCTTTTAGTCATCAACCAAGATCTCTCTTTTGTTTTGTGAACATCATCTCTGAAAAAAGAGAGATGGATGTTGTTATCCTACCCTGAGTATTATTTTCTACTTATTTATATACATATATAGAATATAAGTGATTCATAGGGAACCTCCCCTTGATGAGAGGAGAGATTTATCTCATTGAGATGTGGTAAACCCACACTTTTTGTCATATAAATCTCCTTATACTATGGTTGATATGCCCATTTTTTCATCAGTTAGTTGATGACAAAATATTCACCCAATAGAACCCATCTAAGAAAGAAAAATACTTCTTTCTAGCTAGATTGTCTAAGACTTAGTCTATGAAGTTCAAGGGGAAAATAGTATTTCATAATTATTTTTTTAAGTTCCCTATAATATATACATATCCTCAATTTTTCATTTTTTTAATATAATATTACTAGTGATGATACACATGGACTATTCGAGATTTGAAATATGAATCCTACCTGCAATAGTTTTTCTATTTCAATTTTGACCATGTCTCTTAATGATGGATTTATCCTTATTTGAGGTTGTCTAACTATTTTTACATTTTTAGTTTAGATTTTATGGGTGCATACAATTTTATGGATGCCTTTCATGTCACTATATTCCTAAGAAAAAACTTTAGTGTGATTCTTAAGTACATCAAATATCTTGATCTTTTATTCCTCTTTTAACCAAATATTTATGGTTATTATTTTGCCTAGTTGTATTTCAATATATTTTATCCCTATATAGATGGATTTGACTCATATAAATTAATCCATGTGATATTTAAATGAATAATGATGAAGTTTAAACATGTGGAATGTGGTTGTCTTTTAATAATGACTTCCCTTCTGGAATCACACCTATTGATGGGCAACCAAAAGTTATAAGGAAAGATTTCTAATTATTTTGGGCCCAGCTAACAATAGTCTACTAGAGAGGCGTTTGATTATATATTTCATAATGGGTGTCCTCAAGGTTGTTTTTATAAACTTGAACATGTGTTTTGACACTTTATAGTGTCATATTGGTGGTCTCTAGAGCTAGACTCGTGATCTCCAGATTCAGACTAGGCATCTCTAGAGTTAGACTGATCATCTCCAAATCTAAATTGTCTTCTTCCATATAACCTATTAATTTATCATGTATCTCATTTTTTTGGTTTTTAACTATTACCATTTCTAAATAGGAAATAATATTTTCATTTTTATCTGGTTCATCAACCCATAAATGATTTGAGGAATCTAGAGATGGTTTTGGAGGTGGATATAAAGATATTTTATTTACTTTCAATCCATTTGAGATTGTCATATATCTAGACCTAAAATATATGAGTGTTATAACTATGGCTAGACATGGCCTTACTAATATTAATTTGTAACCCATTAATTTAATATTTGGTTGGATTATCATAAAATATATAAGATATTTGGAATATTCTACAATTATTGAGACATCCTATATAACCCCTTTTAGTTTGGCTATGGATAGATTAGCCATATGGAGGACTATTAGTTTCCTGTACCCCCATTAAGGAGATTTATTTCAATGTGTCTAATTTCATGACATTGATAACATATCCTAAGTCAACTATTACATTAAGTATTTCATTCATTCGTATAGCTATGGTGATGACTAGACTTCCAAGGTCTCCATACTTTGGTGGAAATACCTCTCTTACTAAGAGGACAATAAGATTATCATCCACTTGTATGGTATTGAGATAATGTTTTATTTTACTTGGATTTTTGACACACAATACATTTATGATTCTATAAGATCAATATTCATATTATATATTTCACTAGTGGTATCTCAATGTTTATTTTTCTCAACTCTTAGACAAGTTCAAATTCTATTTTACTAGTTGTTTCTTTTAGGCTTTTAAGAAATGAAACTAGTAAAGGAGCAATAGGAGAAATAATTTCAAGGTGTTTTTATTTTCCCTAAATTTCCTCTTTTTACTTGACTTTATCACTGGGAATGATTAAACTTTCCTTTTCATTAGGGATTTCTTTGATGGTGAGTGGACGACCAGTTAATGTTTTCCTTGAATGCAACTTAACATTACTACAATGTATGACATTTAATCCTAGAGTTAATTCTTGTTTTATCCCATAGATATGGAATGATTGTCTATTTTTATAATTTTATAGGTAATTGAGATTGATTTAATTTTTTATTTTATTTGAGTTGGCTAGTAGGAGTAGGTATCAACACCTTTATAGTGGAAACCTCCTTTGTTGATTGAATGTTTGTGGTATCCATTATTGATTTGTTTACAGAATATATGGTTTTTGGTTTTGTTTTAATAACCATGTATTTTATTATGTCTATTCTTATGGAGACCAAGTTGGTTGTACCCAAGTTTATGTAGGTATTAGTCTAGCCCATGGCTTCATCCATGGATTATAAGGAGCTCTAGGAAAAAAGAGATTTGGATTTTTATTATAAGATAAAATTTTCCCTTATATTTGTATAGAATTGAGCACTTCCATCAATTGGATAATTTGTATATGTTATATCAAGAGGGTAGTATTAGAGGGAATGTTTCAACCTACATTTTGAGACATACATGGTTTTAGGTTTAGTAATGGCTTTAGATTTTTATTGAAATCCATTTAATGTAGTGTTTAGTTAAACCAACATGTCATTTTTAAGTTTTTAAAATCACTCCATGAGTTGTCTTACATCATTGTTTCTTTTTCCTATTTTTATCTTCCTAATAATATCTCTTGTTCTCGATTAATCCTGACATAGTTCAATAATATCATTGAGACCTAGTTTATTTATGTATCCTTTTCCCATTAGGTTCAAGGATTATCTATCATCATCATATAATACCTACAATAAAACTATTTACCTCAAATATTCTTTTCACTCATATCCACATCTTCTATGTCCAAATAGGAAATGGTTAAGACAATCTTCAATATTCTCATCTTTTTGTTTTATATGAAATAATTCCTCTTTTCTATCACTTATTATATAAAAGTCTTGATATTTGTCCAAGATTATATTTTCCATTTCATCCCATATGTGAATATAATCTAGTTTTAAACCCATAAACCATCTCATGGATAAATCCTTGAGTATAAAAGGGAATAGTTTAAGTTTTTAATTATCATTTTTTTAATCATAATTTTTACTCAAAACTTTAAACTCAAACATAAATTGGTCGAGGTATTTTATGTACAATACCTTAAAATTAGGAATTATGGATGGATATATGTTATTCATCTCAACATTTTAATCTTGATCTTGGAAAATAAGATACATAAAGATTTGTAAATGTTTGAGTTCTACTTGCCTCATTCATATTTCATAGATTATTTCCTAGATTGTCTTCCATATTTTCCAAAAAAATGTTGTAAAGAGTTCTCTTGGGAGGTGTTGAATCATCAAAAGTAAATATAACACTACTTGATTGAGATTAAAAAATTTGTTTTAAAAAATTATTTATACTTAATTTATATATTTGAAAGGATGCACCTACCTCTAGAGAATTTTCTTAAAGTTTAGGTGAGGCCAAAATTGGTTTCTCCTCAATAGTATGAAGTTATTTTCCTAGAAGGTCTTATAGTAAACTTTATTATTATGTCTTGATATTAATTATGTGTTATTGAGGGGTCTTTGGAATATATCCTCCCTTTTTGTCTCTATATATTCATAAATTTATTTGACTGATGCGTAGTTTTTCTTAGTCAACTATTATTTTAGGATATTATAGCCTATCTAAACCTATAATTTCCTTAGAAAAAACATCAAAAATGATGAGGGTAATTTTTTCCTCTTTATTTAATCAACTATATTTTGTTAATCTCATATCAAACTAGGGTCAGTGTCTAATGATAGTCAGTAGTTAAACATGAAAAATAGTGACTAACAGTAGTCTACTTGCAAGATTTGTGAATAATTTACTCCTAAAGTTATAATCTACTTTCTTGAATTGATATATAAATGATTACTTGTGAAAAAAAAACAATCTTACTATATTGAAAATTATTTGAAGGGAAACACACTGACTAAATTTGAAATTTCTTAGAAATAAACAAAATTATAGTCTATTTTTAAAAATGCAAATTTCATGAAAATGAAAACATAGTTAATTTATTTTCTTTGAAATAGAACTAATTTGGAAATGAAATTCTTTGAAATTAGATTTTATTAGAACACCAACATTGAAACATATTCCTATATGTGAGACATAAAACATAACACTTTGCATAAAATAATGAATGTAAGTATTTAAAACATAAAACAATATGAAATAAACATATAAATTCCAACATAGATCTTGTTTACTTAGCTGAGTCAGCTCTCACTCTCCCTTAGAATATGGTTGAAACACAACTATATTTGTATAAACTTCATTAAATCAATTTATCATTAGTTATTGAAATGTTTACAATGCTAGAAATGAAAAGTCGCACTTGATCATACTATTCTTATGTATATCTCAATTATCTACTCTTACTCAAAAGGATGTTTTTTATATATCATAATTTTTTACAACAATTGATCAAAAATAGACAAAAACCTAACAAGATCAAAAATAATTAGGACCTTCTTTATTACACAACAAAAGATAACAACTTGATTTTCACTTTCAAAGGAAAAAATTGAAAAAAAACATTGGATTATATTTGACACATGATTTCAATTATGTTATCATTTGAAGATTATTTTTTAGTTCATAATAATTTTATCATCTGGTAATAAACCAAAACAAATTACTTATAGTCGCTCATGAGAAAATTTATATAAATAAAATGCCTAAAAATAGAAATACTATTTTTGGAAAGTCTATATATAGATTATATAATGGTTCCAAATAAAAAATAGATTGATTCTTATCAAGCATGTTTGTATTTTTCCATCTTTAGGTTTCCTTTTCCAAGATTTTGGAAGTCTTCAGAACCATTTCTGACCATCTCTAGAGTCAGAATGGTGATCTTTGAGCTAGAATGGTGATGTCTAGAGCTAGACTAGTGATGTTTAGATCTAGTGTAGGGATATATTAAATTATTTTGGACTTGCTCTTAGGATTATTATGCTACCAAAAACATTTTCTTCAACTATAGCTTTTTCCTATGACCTATCACACAAAACTAGTGGATTTTCCATGCAAATGTTAGAAAAAATTGGTTTTAACAAGTAAAAATAACTTAAATAGAATAAATAAGGAAGAATAATCATTTTATAATTTGTATTAAAAATTAGTTATATTATGCACATCTGAATATTGAAGACTTTTAGGGGAAGAATGAGGTATTTACTTAGATATAATGAGTCATTTTATGGGCTAATTACTTCTCAAGGTACATGTAACAATACATCATTTAAGTTAGATATTTTTGAAACACTAGAAAAGGGGAATAATTAATTTCTAATTTTATCTCTATGTTTTTAGGTCTGGACACTCACTCATGGTCACACAGTAGCATTTACTTAGACTCGAGGCACTTAACACACATTCATTACATTAATATTAAAACATTATATAAAAAATAAAATCCAATATAAAATATAATAACATGATCACAAATCCATCTAAAATATCATTTCAATTCATGAAAGAGTTATAGACTCTTTTATAGTTCCTCCTAAATTGGTACAATTCTTTGTTCTATTCCTAGAGAGTTGTACTCAAAAACTTATCATCTCTCTCAAAAAATACTTTATTTGAATATTATATCCCTCTTAAAATAGCCAATTTCATGGGGGTGTCTCTTAAAATTACATAACCTAAAAAAAATGTAACATATTCAAGTGACATTCATGTTTTATTATCAACATCTAACTATTAGTAACCATCATAGACTATCAGGGGACATTTTAAGCTAAATGATAATTAGAAAACCCACCATAAATTTAAAATTGTTAATATAATTAATATGAAATTTTAATAATATATTATATAATATGTTATAAATCACACTTATAAATTTTAAAATACAAATATTTACATAAATTACCATAGGTCACTACATTTGAACAAAAACTTGCCAAGTGCCACACACTATACAAATGAGAATGGTAGTTAATTAAACTTATAAAAAATTTAATTTGTTTACCTAATTGATTTGAAAATTTAAGTATAACATGATAAATTCATTTTATATCAACCCATAATATTTTCTAACCTAATTTGTAATGAATCTATGATGCAAGGTAATAAATCATCAAGCTAGACAAATGCATTTTCTAGCTAAAAGACAGTCACAAAAATTCTAATAAATTTTCATCCACTTATAGAATTGATCTAAAATTTGAAAAAAAAAAAACTTATAAGATACATTTTATAACATAGATAAAAAAATTATGACGTAAATATTACTATAGCTATTCAATAAGGTCATTAGAATTTAGTAGATTAGGCAAATGAAATTTCTAGTTGAATGATAGTTACAAAAACTATCATAACTTTGTTAATAATTATCAAATTGAGATTAAATTTGGAAAATATATTTTATAATAAATTTTTTATCACTAATCAAAATTTGGTGGCATAAATCTTACCTCAGACATTTCACAAGGTCATGAACCTTCTGCCAAGGAATGCAGCCATTACCTAAAAATAAATAGTCATCAATTTTATGTAATAACTCAAGATGGTATAAAATGTGGTGTGCATATTTTAGATGCCATATGATATGAAACCAAAAAATTCAATCATCCAATTACCTATATGGAATTAATAAATGTATGAAACCTATTTATAGTGTAACAGTTAATATACCTCCATAGTGACTCTAAATAATCTAAAATTTTATGGATAGGTGCAAGTAAGTGTTATCTTCTACAAACCCACCAAATTTTAGAATCCAATTCCTTCCAAAATATTTCCATAATTAAGTAAATATCCATCTAGTGTAATATTTGGTATAGATGTTGTAAGTGTCATATATTATGACCTCATAAAATTTCATCATATAATTCTTACCATAGTTGAAGAACCATTTGTAAAAAACATCCATGATTTAACAGTCCCTACAGACTGATATAAATAGTCCAAAGATCTCCACAGTTTCTAAAACAAAGGAATAATTTTACAAAAACACTCAAAGAGGTGAACAAGCTCACACAGATAATGCCACAACCTAAAAACTAAATAAAACACACCACACTCTATTTTTGGTTGATGTAAGATTGCATGAACTCTTTGATATTCTTGAATAAGGCACCTATGGTTTAAAAAATGTGATTTCATACTCACATAGATGGAATGAGTGTCAAAACCATTATTTTGACCATGAATTATAGTGTCCATGGTGTTCCCTTCCAACACACTAAGTAATTCAATTTTTTTCATTTTTTCTCTTTCTTTTCTAGCTTTTTCTTATTGGTTTCAATTCATTTATTCTCTTCTTACCTATTTTTTTATTTTTATTTCCTTTTCTCACTCCTTTTTTGGGGTTAGAACCAACATATTATTATTGTTTTATGGGTTTACACCCACAAAAAAATTTCATTGTCTATAAAAGGCTCATCCTCTTTGCTCTACTTCTTATTTTGGGATGAAATCTATATTCAACCAACCACATCCACTAAGATGCTCTTCTTACATCTTACACTTCCTTGTGAGCTTAAACCCACCACATATTGACAACCTACTGCTAAATCCTTATTATTTTTGGCTAATCAATATCCAACTTTCTATTAGATTAATCTTCTCTATTTTTAGCTCTTCTGTCAGGGTTACCATCTCCTCTCACATTACCAATTTCATCACTACAAATTCAGCATCTATTTGGGCATCCAAATGATAACCCATAGCTTCTAATATCACCTAAATAAAAATATTTACCTTTTCATATTTTGTTTTCCTCAGTACCCCATCAAAAAACACATCCACCTCTACAGTAACATCTTATTCTTCTTGTTGTACTAAACATCCCCCTTTTCTTCTTGCAGAAATGAAGACCCAATTTTTTTAATATTATGGCCTTGTTTATTAGGCCTTTCTTTTATATGTTTTGTGAAAACTCTTGAGGATTAACCCATAATATTTATATTTAGAAGAAATGATAATGATATTATGTATTTTATGTACTAATTTTATTAATGCCTTTTTGGGAATTTTTTGAACTATGCAAGTTTTCAAGACTTAGTTTATTCAAATAAATTATTAGGAGACTTATTCATTGAGCCTTTTCATCAAGAAATATGTTTTGACATTTTTTTCAATAGGTTTGGTTTTTGGGTTTTTTATTTCAAGTTTTCTATCTAGAAGCATCTTCAAGCATTTGTTCATCAGGATTTATGCCATACAATTATTCAACGTTTATTTATTCGGTATTTTTTCATTCGGCATTAGGTTTTTTAGATTTTTTTTGGGACTTTTGTTCTTAAATAGATCTGGTCTTCAAGGTTTTTATGTTAGACATTATGTCTAAAATAATTATCCCAAAATGACTTATCTTTATTAGAAATTATATCTTCAAATTTTTCATTTTGGAATTTTATCTGATGGAATTTAGGTCTTCAGATTTTTTGCATCAAATATTTTGTTTAACAAATCATAAAGCTTTATACATACACTTCAAAAAATTTGTTCAGACATTTTGTCTGATGGGAATTAGGTCTTCAAGGTTTTTGTCTAGGCATTTTTTAAAGACTGGTCCCAACACAAAACCCAATTCCTGAATCTTGAATTCTAAAATCTTGCTTTATTTAGCCAATAAAAGATAAAATACTTCCTAATATTTGGTAAAGCTACCTACCAACTGAAACTAGCTTGATTTGAATTATGCAAAAAATACAAAACAAATGAACATTCGGAATTTATAATACATGAATTGGAATTTGATTCTAAAGATTTATATGTAATGTATATCTATTAAATCCTTCATTGATTGAAAATAAATTTACACTTGAATTCAATTATTATCTTATGTGAACAAATCCCTTGCTGTCTGTGATAGTACTATGAGTAAAACTAGTGAATAGAAGAGGGGATAATTATTCATAGTTCATGTAGAGAAGACAATAAGCACCTCCAATTACATGTAAATAATAATGACATCTTCATTCAAGCCATTCAAGGGAGAAGTTACACCATCATCATATTCAATTAAGGAATCAATAAAATTTATGGACATTGTATTTGATGTATCCATTTTTGAAAACATGTATGCAAATTATTCATAATTATGGGATGATATCAATTCTATTGGCATATTTTTATTAGATGGAAATGTATCTCCTTTACAGTCATTATTCATCAAGGATTTTCTATAAATTAAAATACAAGGATTACATTTTTATACTACCAATCATGAGGTGATGCCATGCATCAACCTCTTTTGAGACTTGTTTTTCACAAGCAAAGTCACATAGGATACTTTCTTGCATCATATTGAGAACCTGAATATCATATCATGTATCACAAGAGAGGATTTATAAAGGCATTTATCATTACTATCACTAGATTTTTATTTTGACAAGCATAGATTAGTTCATTAGAATTAGGATAATAAAATGGAAAAGTTATTATTTTCATGGATCCTCTCCAATGAAACCATTACATTCAAGGGTAAGAATCCCAAGAATCCCAATCCTATCAACAAGTTCAAGATGGGAGTATTTATTGGCATGGCACTACTCAATAAGCTCTATGGTATGCCTAATATCCATTTCCTCAATTTAGACTAGGTATCATTATTACACATGATGCTAACTAGTGATGCCATATCTACATTTGGGAAAGTTATCAGTTTCCATTTGAGAGACTAGGTCAATCACAAGGATAAGCAAACCACTTTGTTAGGCCACTTTTATATAATGTCATATCTATTGAATGCTATCATGGGAAGATTTTACAAATTCCTTAATGAGCTATGAAACTCGACCATCAACTACATAAATAATTGAATTTGTGGTCACTTTCAATTTTTACATGTTTATGATTATACTAAGAATACGATGAGGATTGTTGAGGATGTTTATCCTCAAATTTGGTAAGCCATACATGGCTATCCAATACCTAGTATCAGACAAATTATTATGAAAATGATGTCTACCAAGGGTGATTATTTTCTATATCTATATTACACTATTATCATGATCTAGGGACACAAGGTTCATCCCCTATATCTCCTAAAGTACATACCTAAAAAATTGGTTGAATAAGAAATTACTTTCTAGCTATGGTGGAGCATAAAGGAGGACCTAACTAGGTGGGGAAAAGCACATTCTTTAGACACCACATGGTTATTGGTAGAATGGTAATATATAATGAGTAAATATTTTTGATATTTGGGTGGTAAAAGGAATAGCTATCATTTTCCCATAGTCCCACACAAGGATTGGAATCCTCATGGAGCCATATAAAAGAACATATAGGACCTTCATATCCCTTACCAACAAGTCCATTATGGTTACAAATTTTTGTTCATGAATACACAAAATTATGAGGTCTTGGAAAGAAAATGAATTATTGGTTTGAAAGAAGATCACTTGAGGGTGATCCAATAAGAACCTTCAATCTCTGTGAGGGAATTAGATGGTAGAATGCCACTTTATACAGGGTGGATGCACTTGGACTTTTGGAAAGGCCAAGCTAAAGAGAAATCTAAGGAGAAAGTAGATCAATCATATGGATTCCCTTTCAATCTAAAGGTTGTTAAAAAGAAACCAAGAGTGACTAAATATGACCCTATGGGAGATCTATAAAATCCCATCAATTTAGATTCCTCTAATGAGGAAGAGCAAGGATAAGAACAAATAGCTATAAGTGTAATTCAAATTCCCACAACTACCTCCTAGGGATAAGATTCTACATATTAAAGGGTATTCATAGATTAAGTAGCTAACTTAGTTTATCAAGCCTCTTCCTCACAATGAAAGACTACTATTTTCTATAAGAGGAAGCCTATGTCTTCCATAGTTAGTCCTACAATAGAATAATCTTAGATCTTACCTACAATACCCCAAAAAGTAGAAGTGGAAGAGGAAGAAGAATATTTTGATGAAGAAGCAAAGTTAGATAATACTAAATCTTTGAGCCTTGAAGCTAACAAAGGGAAAGGACCAATTATGGAGGACCCCACATGTACTTAGGTTTTTGAGACCACTTCCCTACTTTATTATTTTGTTCCCATTTTTGGCTCTATGTCTATTTCATTTGTTTTGAAAACTCATAATGTGGAAGTTCCCACTTCCACCTATAATAATAAATTTGCCACTTCCTCTTTCTTGCATTTCCCCTTATACAACCCAAAGGTTGAGAAGGATGCTTCCACTACTAATCTATATACCACCACTGTTGATCCATTATCCATCCTGATATCATCCACCTCCATCATGGATACCTCTATTATTCTTTATATCACTACCACTATTAGATCATTTAAAAGGATGAGGGAATCTAGGAAGGTGGAAATAGCCATGGCTACCCCTCAACTCCATTTCTAATACACCCAAATCACTTTCCCCATGCCATCTACCACTCCATCATAAGATACCATTATCATTAGTAAATGAAAGGTAAAAAAATGTAAACACATAAATGGTCACAGTCAATCCACTTCCTTAATATGGAGGATTGGACTAGGCTAAAATTATCTTGTCTTCCTTACCTGACACTATTGTCAAAGTATCAAAGAAACAATAGATAGTTAAGGAGGTTAAAGAAGTGGCTATCGTCACAACCAAAAAGGAAATAGAATTAAGGGCCAAACCTCTCAATTTCCCAACTTTAAAATAACTAATATCCCTTCTATGACAAATTTGTTTGACAAACCATGTGGAAGCATTCAGAGGGTGATGAAGAAGAAGCTAGAAGATGATGTTGTTAGGGAATTAATTTTGAATAAAGTAAATAGGTCTTCTACCTCACCAAGAGATAGAATAGGCAATTGGGGCAATCTATTAGTATAATTAGAGTTATATAGAGATACACAAACAAATTAAAAAATAACAATATTAAACTACACACACTATATTATTTCTCCTATGTATAATAAACATCTATTACATTTATTATATACTAAATATATTTCCTATAATAGGGGAGATCAAATATCCATGGAAATATCATATAATAGTATAAAATATCAACCACCCAACTAAACCAATCAACTCCATATATTATTTTTAGGCATAAAAATAATATACTAAGACTCTAATAATGTAATATATATGATTATGTTATTTATAATTAATAATGTGAGAAATATAACTTAACTTTTACTCCCTTATTAACATTATTAATCCTATTTACACCCCCTTAATGTGAGTATGGAGATATTTTACATCTTGATGAACTAGCATAAATATAATCATATGCCAATTTATACTTTTAGGTTTGCATACTACTGACATGATCTTACTATACATGACCACTACTATGTGATGGAATATATCCTATATTTACTTTATATGACCATACGCACATGTCACTAGGAAGGTAGTCTTGGGATATCTATAATGAACTACCCTCTTATACAACTATTACCACATTCCATTATATATATGCTCTCCCTTTTCTCCAAATATCAAAGGTGTTCTAAACAAGTAGGGGAATTAAAAACACACACAACTTATAAAATGAAATATCATGAGGAACATATCCTCATTATCATCTGATGTAGCCTCTGTTAATGTTTGTTTCCACCCAAACAAAAATAGCATATATGATTTCCACTACTACTAAAGAACGTTTCTTGGTATTAGCCATTTTGGTGTAGAACATACCTCACTAAAGAATTCAAAAAACACACCACACATATGATAGGAATGTCCTTATTATTCTTATTCAAACACATAGCGTAAAAAATCATACCACACAAAATGTCACCGAAACATTCTATGTCTCATTGTTGGAGACTAACAAGAGCTTCTAGATCCTCCAGCCTTTATTTCCTCCTTCCTCTATTTGAAGAAGTTTCTTACTTAGCTGATGAATATTTGAAGCTCATATGCATGTTGTTTTTGATAATACAACCCTCCCTTAATTTAGATGTCATTTAAAAATGATAATACATCCATTATAACAAAGGATTTGACTTTGATGACCAACCAACATATAAAACTTTTACAAATGATGATAATTTTAACAATTTGAACACACTTAACAAAAATGACCATTTTTAATTTTTATAATAGGTCATTCGACAATACGACTAAATAGATTTATTGATGGAAAAAAAATTTAAATTTTTGTCTATTTTTTTCAATTTTGATTATAGACTCTGACATAAAAAATAAATATTTTAACAACTCAACTCTCAACACTTTTAAATTTTTATATAAATTACATTCTTGACTATGGACTAACTAAATTTTTAATAAAATAAAAACCCCTAAACAAAATAAATACATTAAACTAACTTGAAAACTATCACTCGGACTTAAATAAACTTGATTATTTATTAAACTATAAGATATTTTTAACATACATAAAAAATAAAAAATAGATAAGACCAAATTAAAGATTAATATTAAAAAAAAGACCAACCTTATTAAACATGGACATGACTTGATGTAAGAGGGAGATTGTAACAAATATGGTTTAGACTTTGATTGAGACTTTTAATTCTATAAAACACTACCACCTATATATATATATATATATATATATATATATATATATATATATATTCCACAAAAACCATCTACTCCACCACCATGTTGTTGTTCATAACCAAGGCTTAGATTTATACATATAGTGACAATAATGACAAATCAGATTTATACAAACAATGAACATAAAACCATGGCTCAAGCTTAAAGAACTCAAACTTGATACAAACTCAAAGAGACATGAGGATGTAAAAATTCTTGAGCATCAATTTACTTGTTGAGATCATGTTGGATAGGCTAAATTAAATCAAGGATCATGCATACCAAAGCATTAGATCCTTCCACACAAAACAATTATCTGCTATAAATTCATTCAAATGAACAAAAATAACTTACATGATGATTCATAATGAATGGCCCATCTACCAATACATATTTAATTTAATTTTACAATTATGCCAAAAAATAATCTTCTTAAATAAATATGGTATAATTATTTAAAGTAAACTCTCATGGTTCATAGGGTTAGCATCAGAAATGGCTCTGATACTAGATATTGTTATAATCAGAGTTACAAAGAGCTGAAAACACAAATAAAAAAATGATAATTTTAAACTACACACTATATTATTTCTCCTATGTATAATAAATTTTTATTACATAGATTATATAGGAAATATATTTCCTATAATAGGGGAGATCAAATCTCCACTAAAATCTCATATAATAGTACTAGATATCAACCACCTAACTAAATAAATCAACTCTGTATATTATTATTAAGCATAACAGTATTATACTAAGACTCTAATAATGTAATATCTATAATTACATTATTTAAAATAGATATTGTGAGAAATATACCTTAACACAAACCCCCTATACTAAATACTTTAGATCTCTAGCTAAGGCACAAAAGGATGCCATGGTGGCAATCCATGAAGGCATAGAGATGGCTAGGTTGGAATTGGAAGCCAAGTTAGAGTAAATAAAAAAATAGTAGTAGATTGTGCATGTACTATCTGGTATTGAGATTGATGTTTAAGAGTTAGCTTCTAAATATTACAATTCTTTGGAAGCATTAGAATTCATGTGGGCTGAATTCTCCCCACATGTTACCAAACCTCATAAATTATTTAACTCTTTGAAATATGATGGCAATAAATTGAAAATGTTGATTATTTATACAACTAATAAGTCTTATAGCCACTTAAATCTAATGACACCACTAGAGGCATCTAATGCTCTCAACCTAGTGGTCATTAGGATGGAAGAAGCTAGGGAATGGTTGATAGTTTTTGGGATTTGCTCCCTCAGTATCAAGAATATGAGACCCTCATCCTACAAATTTTGAATGATTTAAAACTATCAAAGGTAAAAGATGTTATAGGGAAGTTGATAAGTAAGATTAACTTTGATCAACTCATTCAGGAGGCCTTAGACAATTTTATGTAAAGTCAAAAAGGTTTGCCATTAGAAGATAGAGAGGTTGAGTTAAGCTTCACTAAAATGAAGGTCACTAAAGTTGAGATCCTCAAGTTCAACTTCCATGAAATTAAGATAGAGCATTTAAAGCTCCTAAGATAGGTCAGCAGAGTACATAGACCACCTCTATTAAACTTAGAGATAATTCAGTAGTATCATGATGTTTCCCATAAGTGCTAGTAGGAAATCAAAGTGAAGAAGTCTCAAGCTATTACATCTAGTTCCATGTCAATAGCAATAGTTTCCATGTCAACAACTACAACTATTACATTGACTAAGGTCCATGTAGCCATTTAGACATCAACGCATCCTTAAAAGGCTAAGATTTCTTGAATGATCATTCTATAGTGGTATTTATAGTTTATATATTTGTATTTTTCTTATAAGTTAAAATCATATTGTAAAGTTGCCTATTCATCTTTGTACACATGCATATGTTGGATGGTTTTTGTAAAGAATAACTTAGACTATTAATGATTGTATGATAAAATCTATACAATTTTGACCATAATTAGAAATCAATTTCTAACTATGACATGCAATGAATTTTATGTGAACTTAGAGGATGAGGTGACCCCTTTGCCCAAGTCTATATATACACTTGTAATTTATAGTTTTGATTTATTAGAGAATTTTCAATATACAAGAGAAAAAGAAATTTTGATTGTCCACTCATGTATTTGTGTATTTTCTTTCCAATATTTGTGTAATGAACATTTTATTTATTTTGGTTATATGATTAAATAACTCTTAGTGTGCAAAATATATGAAGGAATTATTATTTTTATTTATTAATATGCTATTCTTATATGTGCAACAACTATTGAGTGATTAGTAAATACATTGATTATTGATAGTTAAGTTGATTGATTCATATTTTTCATTACATAGAAGTTATTTCATTTGATAGAGTTTTATGTGTGTGTGAAATAGTTGCCTCAAATACCTCACTAAGCTTAAGACATAATATTTTGATTAAGATTGTGCAATAGCTACCCTAAAAGGAGAAACTTTTTACTAAGGCCTATGAGTTTCCTATATCAGTATCACCCTAGACTTCTTAATCATGTATGCCTATTTGTCTGCAACAACTACTAGCAATAGGCATAGGTTTTGAGAACACTTGTCCACTTAGAAAGTAGCTAGGGAAGTTATTTTTGAATACCATAGAACCTTTCTTTTATGCTATACTCTTTGCTCATTTTTGAGTTTATTTTGAGACTTACCCACTCTAGATTAGTAATCATACATCCATCAAACTCATGTATGTTTTTAATATTTTTTCAAGAGACCTCCCCTCCATCTAAAAACCTTGTTAATAACCTACATGCCTAACCTGTTATTCCATCAACTGGTTGTTAAGACCACATACCAATAACTCATGCCTTGGAATGGATCTCATCTCCATTAAGATCCTAAAATGTTATAAGTTACCTCATTATGATATTGGTGTGGTTAACACCCTCATAAACATACTCTTTCTATCACTAGAAGGAAGACAAGTACCTCTAATAAAAGAGCTTAGTTTCTACAAAGATTTATACTAGAGTCACCCAAAAGAGTGACCAAATTTAATTCCTAGGTGATTTTTCTAGTCTCACCCTTGTCAAATTATAAGAGACCTATAGTTATACCAAGTATCCCTTATAGACCTTGGACCCCTTCTCCAGTAAGGAATCCTTACCTTATTAATCATCTAATGTCTCAACCACCCTAGTTAGTTAGATCTATTATTTCCATCCCAGGAGACATGCATGATTTACCAACAAATTCTAAAAATTATCTACCATATTTTTCTCCTTTAGGAACAAGGACAATGGAAGACCATATTAAATATTTTTAAGTTATTTTTGAGAATAATAAATGTTATCAATTATGATGTTGCATATAGATTATTCACTTTTACACTAATGAATGTTACTTATGATTGGTAAATGAATCTACTGGAAAATTTCATCACTTCTTGGGATGCATGTCAAGTAGCTTTTGTTTCACAATTTAGGCAAGTCACTAGTCCCAGTTTGATATATCATCACTTAACTAGCATGAAAATGGATCCTAGTAAACCAATCCATGCTTTCAATTCAAGGTTTCAAAATATGTACATATGGTCAATCCCAAGGTATAAACCAAAAGCAACATTAGCGATGGAGATGTACAAGAATGCTCTATACCCAATTACTATAGTGTTCCTAAGGAGAGTATCTATTGCCAAAAACTACTATTGGTATATGAGGATGCCATTAATATTGATATAAAACTCAATACACAAGTGCCTAACATACCTAATATCAATAATGGCTTCCCAACATTGAATTTGATCCCACATGTGAAGTAAAATGTTCCTGTGTTCAATCAGATCTAGCTATACATGATGCCTCCTTTAACACATGTAACATAGATAAATTATAATTTCCTAAAAAACCATGAAAAAGGCCTTGATCACCAATAAATTCATCCATTGGCCACATATTCTATTACTATTCTATAGGGCACTGACTCTACAAAGGTAGAGTTAGATGTTATTTAGAAGATGGTTAAAAAGTTGAGTAATGACTTCTTAGGCATGCAAATAAAGATTGGTAATGTTAATGCCCAAAGTGGTAATCAGAATTCTATATTACAAAGATACAAAAAACCATTTAAAAAACCTTAAAATAACATGGATTAGCCTAGAAAACTTCTAGAGATAAAATGACATAAATAAATCTACCTAATTGGTGTAGAATCCATAATACATCTCAGCATAGTGAGCTTGATTGTGTGAAATTTTGTGTAGCATTTAAAATATTTCAAAGGAAATTATTAAGGTAGGATGAGATACATAATCCACCAAAATCCCACTAGGATCCTATCTCTTCCAACACTTCCATGTTCTTTGAGACTCATGAGTTTACCTTTTTAAGTGAAGATGATAACATACCAGAGGACAACAATGATGAGGTTCAACTTTTTAGTAGTTATAGAGAGGTGGATACAATATAATGAATAAGTATCCATTCATAATGTTTATTCCTCTAAATAGCTCAATAATTCCACCCAATCCTAAATCTAACAATAATACACCTCCCACAAGAGGGAATGATCATCCTAAGAACAAGGAATAACCAAGCAATGGAGGATACAACATTGACAAAGATATGAAGAAAATCAAATCCAATATTAATCTCCATGAGTTACTTCAGATCATTGAATAGAAAGAGATTTTATGGAATTCTTACCAAGAAGACCTCAGTGGAAATAGCCAAAACATCTACAAATAAATAAAAATCTACTAACACTAATATCATCTATAAAATCAAGATAAAAGTTCTACCCTTTTTGTTGATTATTAGATCACTTGGTAATAATGTTCATTACTATTTAGTTGATTTTAAAGCCTCAAAAACTATTATTCCTACTTCCATATGTCAAAATCTTGGTCTAACTTCAAGCCCTTCAAAGAGAATAGTTTCATAATTAGATAAAATAGTGGTATTAGTAGTTAGAGAATTGACCAATGTACGTATTCAAGTAGCATATAAACCATGAGTCTAGATGACCATTGATATTCTTTTAGTATACATAATTGAAGGATATGTACTCTTGTTGAGTAGGGATTAGTCCAAAATTCTCAATGGATATCATTTTATAGACTTGTCTCACATTTGGATACCATAGAGAGGTAGTAAAAATCAAATTTGGATTGATAAGTAACTAAGGATGAAGTATCCTATCATGGAGTATAACATCAAGAATGAAGTAAAGTATGAATCTCCTAGCCTTGGTATTTACAATTTCACTATGCAAAATCAATTATAAGAGAAAGAATCTAAAGGTTATAATCAAATTTGGACTTTACACTTTGATGGTGCCATATCCAAATAAGGATCAGGCATATAAATCAAACTGATTGATCCATAGGAAGAATTTCTTGGTAGCATATAGATTATAGTTCCATTGCACTACCAATAGGGCTAAGTATGAAACTTTAATTCTAGGATTACAATTTTCACTCAAAATAATGTAAAGTGGGTGATAGTATTCAGTGACTCAGAAATGGTACTTAGATAGGTAAAAAAATACCAATAAAATTTGTCTTATTTAAGAAGGTATAAACATAGAGCATGGGACCTAATTGAGAGCTTTGAATATTTTAACATAGTAGCATTTCCCAGAGTGTAAAATCAACCTGTAGCTTCACTACATATTATTTTTACTAATTTGGATTCTCTCCAAGAATCTAAGGTAAAAATATTCTCTATTAAACTTATGAATTATCCCTATGTTCATGATAATATATAAAATTTCTAGGTCTTTAATGATGATAAACATATCATTTAGTTTCTAACTAATTTGGAAGAATTTGAGTCCCAAATCATTGATGATAGGGAAGTCAATCATCTCCATCAAGAGGAGTTAGACAAGGAAGGTATTCTCTAGTTTAAAGAGAATCGTATACCTACTAGGTTGGTCTCCTTAGAAAGACCATTTGACATAGATCCTCAAGCTCAGTAGATTAGTCAACCCAAGGTTAATAAATTTAACTTTAAAAGGGAAATTTTAGGAGAAGAACATATTGCACACTATGTTAACATTAGCCTCAGTTGTACCCCAGAGGAAAGATAACAAGTGAAGAATTTTATCACTTAATACAGAGATGCCATTGTTTAGACCTACGAATATTTGAAGTTTTATGACTCTTAGGTCATCACTTATAGAATTCCTCTGAAATTAGACCATAAGCCATTTAGATAGAGACAAATACCATTGAATCCTATCCTAGATCCTCTCATTCAAATACAAGTGGAGAAACTATTAAGTGTAAGAATCATCTTCCCAATCAATCATTCTACTTGAGCGGCTAATTTGGTTCCACTCATAAAGAAGAATGGTGAGATTAGAGTATGTGTTTATTTCAAGAACTTGAACAAGGTTTATACGAAGGATAACTATCCCCTACCTTTTTTGGATGAGGTGATATAGATAGTAAG
This sequence comes from Torreya grandis, assembly GCA_037957365.1. Lineage (NCBI taxonomy): Eukaryota > Viridiplantae > Streptophyta > Pinopsida > Cupressales > Taxaceae > Torreya > Torreya grandis. Next base: position 2,023,733 of record JARHVA010000896.1, read on the forward strand.
TGGTTCTGCAATTATTTCCTTCTTGGATGGATTTTGAGGCTATAATCAATTATCATTACAATCTAAGGATAGGATGAATACTATGTTTACTATGAAGTGGGGAATTTATGCATACAAAAGTAGTTCATTTGGCCTAATAAACATATGATATACCTTTTATTTTACCATGGACCATACATTTAAAGTATTAATAGGTAAATTCATAATCATCTATATGTTTGATCTTACTATTTTTTCAAAGACTAGGAATGACCATGTAGGACACCTCTAGTCAATCTTCAAAAGATGCAGAAGGTTTGGTATTTCATTGAACCCAAAGAATATTATATTTGGAGTGATTAAAGGAAATATCTTATGACACATCATCACTAATGAGGGGATCATAATTGATCCAAATAGAATCTAGGGAATTTCCAAGATTGCATCACTAACTAATAAGAAGGAGATAAAATCATTATTTTGGAAGATTAACTTAATAAGTAAGTTTATCTCAAGATTTATAGAGATTGTTAGACCCCTAAATGAAATGATCAAGGAGGATACCAAAATAGAATGGATAATTGAGGCCCAAAATTATTATCAAGACATTAAAGATGTAATATCACAAGCCCAATGCTAATTAGTCTAGATTTTATAAAGGATTTTTACTTGTACTCATTTTTCTAGAACATACAATTTACATTGTTATAACAAAGAATAAAGATGAAACTGAGCATCCATTTGAGTTTATGATCACAAATCTAAAATATGCATAACTTAGGTACTCCATGATTAATAAATAAATATTTTCTCTTGTTAAATTAGTGAACAAATTTTGATACTATATCTTGAGGAATAAGACTATTTCCATCATGCATGAACTTATTATCAAGTCCACCTTATCATAGAGTAAATTAGGAAAATGTAGGGGAAATTGGATGGTAAAGTTATAGGAATTCAATATAGAAATCAATCCTACAAAGATCATTTGGGGTCAAGGCATAATTTAACTTATGAATGAACCTTATCCATGTATCATTATTAAAGAGGTATGTGAAACTGAAGTATATAAGGGAGAATGGTATACTAACATAATATAATATCTTTTTATAGTTACTTTTTCCCCAAAACTCAATAGAGAACACAAGAGAGCTTTGAGGCTCAAAGATGGTCATTATATGATCAAGAAAGGAGTTCTCTAAAAAAACTATGAAGGCATTTATCTTAGGTGTGTATATATAGAGGAAGCTAAAGATATTTTTTAAAACTTACATTAGAAGATAGGTAGTGGTCACCCTTCTAGGAATACCACATCCTATAAGATCTTAATAATGTGATACTATTGGCTAATGGTTCTTAGGGATGTTTATGCTCATATGAGAACATGTCATAGATGCCAAGCTATATCTAAGAGAGAAGTACATGAAATAATGAATTTGAAACTTGTTATTTAAGGAAGGTCATTTACCCAATGGGATTTAAATTTCATTGGTGTCATTAACCCAAATTCTTTATCAAGCCATAATTTTTTACTCACTACTACAGACTATTTCACTAGATGGACTAAGGCCATAGGTATAAAGAATTATAGAGCACAAGATGTGATTCACTTTTTGGAGAAACACATCACAAATAAATTTGGTATCCTCATTTCTCTAGTTTGTAATAATGGACCAACATTCATATCTATTGAATAAGTGGGCACATGATATCCATATCACTATTAGGTCATCTTCTAACCATTACCTTTAGGTAAATATATTGGAAGAATCAATGACTAAGAACATGATAGATATAATTAAAAAATTAGCTAGGGATAAGTCTATGGATTGGAATAATCTTTTGAAGTATGGTCTTTAGGTAGACCAAACAAGATATAATAAGGCACTTAAATCTTCACCCTATCTATTGGTGTTTGGATGTAGGCCACTATTACCAATTATGTTAAAATTATCGACTTATCAATTGATGCTAGATCACATAGAAATAAATAGTAAATTAGAGTCTCAATTACTAGACATAATAGAAATAGGAGATTCGAGAACTGAAGCCTTACATACCTTTAGCAAACACCAAGGCATAGTTAAGAGGTGGTTTGATAAGAGAACAAAGGTTAAATCATTTAGGATCTCAAATTTGGTGCTTCTTTGGGATAAAGCCCATGAAGAGAAAGGACAAAATGAAAAATTTATCACACTATGCATTTGACCATATCATATTTAATATATTCTAGGTAGTAATGCATTCTATCTAAAGGACCTATAGGGAAATTAACTCACATACCTAGTCAACAAATAATTTGTGAAGAATTACTTCATGGTTGTACTAAGTAAAGGTAACCCCAACTGATAAAAAATGTGGTAGAGGTATCATTAGGTTAGGTTTTATAGTTTATTAGGATAAATTTCATGCTTTCCTAGCATAGATTTCATATTATGCATTTATTGTTTTCTTAGTATAGTTTTTGACTTTTTTAGATTAGTTTTAATGCTTTCTAGATTAGTTATTTTATTACTTCCTCCGACAATCTAAATCGTGTTTGTTATAATGTAACCAAGATAAATTTCAAACTAGATGAGCCCTTATATTATGCTTAAATAGAATTATATTAAATAAGTGGAGAATTGAAAAAGAATCACAACTTGGGACCTATTCACCAATTGGGTATATTTTTGTGTTTAGATTCTTTAGGATGAAGGTAGGTAATCATGAACCATTCTAGATTATATTGCAAATAAATATTTTTACCGCATATGTGGAAGTTGATTTTATGTAATTCATATGAATTTAGAAAGAATCCTTATTCCATTAGATCAAGCACACTTATTACATTAAATACTTGTTGGAAGTGATAATTCTTGGTATGGATGTAGTTGGCAGAGATGTTCTGGTAATGTTTTTTTATAACCATACCAACTCACTAGGGTTCCAATTCTCCTCTTTCCATACAAATAAAAGAGAAAATAAAGAACCAATGAGTTCAAAAGAGCAATCAATCTAATAGAATATCTAAATAAAATAAAAAGGCTCACATGGTGAAATAAGGTCAATGTACCATGCATCATGATCAATAAAACGAAGGAAAAGTAAGAGAGGGAACCTAAGGTATCTCTATTGGGTGTATGGATGCTTTGATAACAACAAATTAATTCTTGAGCTTCCATTAATTTTCAAGAACCTTCAACAAAAACTATAATGAAACCTATAGCTTCAGCAAGCCTTTGAAAAGATAATCATAACAAGGATTAAATGAACTTTACTTATATCACACATAGATCCAAGGATAAAAAAGCAAGTATGTAATGTGAATATAATTAGGAGTCTCTTTCATATTTAATATTTTAGTATTTCTTTGTGGTATAATTCATGTTTGATTTGAGACTACTAACCAAAGTTTTGGGTTCTCCAATAATCAAGAGTATTCCCCCTATAACTTGTCATTTTTTTAACCCAACATCCCCCTTTTCTTCTTAAAGAAATAAGGACCCACTATTTTTATATTATGGCCTTATTTTTTGGGCCTTTCTTCTATATATTTTGTGTAAATTCTTGAAAGGATTAACCCCTAATATTTATAATTAGAAGAAATGATCATGGTATTATGTATTTTATGGACTAATTATATTAATGACTTTTTGGGATTTTTTTGAACTATGTAAGTTTTTAGGACTTAGTTTATTTAGATAAATTAATTTAGAGACTTATTCATTGGTCATTTTCATTGGGAATTTTGTTCAAAAATTTTGTTTGACACATTTGTTTTTCAGGTTTTCTATTCAAGAGCTTCTTCGAGAATTTGTTCATCAAGATTTATGCCATAAAATTATTTGCAATTTATTTATTCGACATTTGTTCATTGGGAATTTATTTAATCAATATTTGTTTATTTGGAATTAGATATTTGAGATTTTTTACTTGGGACTTTTTGTAATGAAGATATCTAGTCTTTGGGGTTTTTGCATCAAACATTTTGTTTGAAACAATTATCCCAAAATGACTTATTTTTATTGGAAATTAGATATTGATACTTTTTGTTTAGGTATTTTATCTGATGGAATTTTAGGTCTTCAAGTTTTTTCATTGAAAATTTCATTTGAAAAATCATAAATAATTATATATACACTTCATAAATTTTGCATCAGACATTTTGTTTGGACATTTTGTTTGATGAGAATTAGGTCTTCAAGGTTTTTGTTTGGGTCTTTTATAAAGATTGGTCCCAAAACAAAGCCTGAATCCCAAATCTTGAATACTAAAAGCTTGTTATAATTAGTCAATAAAAGATAAAATACTTTGTAATGTTTTCTAAATCTACCCACCAACTAAAGATAACAAGATTTGAACTATGCAAAAAAAACAAAAAGGTGAATGTTGGGCATTTATAACACATGAACTAGAATTCAATGCTAAAGATATATACATGATGTGTAGCCATTGAAGCCTTTATTATTTGTAAATGAATTTACACTTGAATTCAATTGCTATCATAAGTGACCAAAGCTCTAGATACATGTGAGATTACTGTAAGTAAAACTAGTGACTAGTGAAAGGGAGAATTATTCATAAAGCACATAGATAAAGATATAATCACCTCCAATTACACATATAGAATAATGGAATATTCATCCAATCCATTAAAGGGATAATTCCTATAATCACCATATTCAATTAAAGACTCAACATAATTTATGGACATTGTATTTGATGCCTCCATTTTTTATAATAGGTATGCAAATTATTCAAAAGTATGGTATGTTGTCAATTCTATTGACATATTTTTATTGGATGGTAATGTATCTTCTTCAGAGCAATTATTCATCAAGGATTTTCTAGCAATTAAAAAACATGGATTATATTTTGTTGTTGCCTAGCCTAAGGTGATGCCATGCATAAACCTCCTTTGAGACTTTTTTTTCATAGGTAAATTCACATAGGATGCTTTCCTAAATCATATTGGTAACCTTATAGTTGTATCATGTATTTCAAGAGCATATTTATAAATCTATTATCATTAACAACACCATATGCTTATTTCAACAAGCACAAAGTAGTTCAGTGGAATGAAGAAAATACAATGGAAAAGGTGTTGTCTTCATGGATCCTCCCCAATGAAACCATTACATTAAAGGGTAAGAACCCCAAGAATCCCACTCTTATAAACAAGTTCAGGATGAGAGTATGTATTGGCATGGCACTACTTAGTAGGCTATATAGTATGGCTAGTATCCATTTCCTCAATTTAGACTAGGTACCATTGTTACACATGATTCTAACCAATGATGCCATGTTTATGTTGGAGAAAAATGTTAGTTTTCATTTGAGAGAGAAAATAATTCACAAGGACAAGTGGCCCACTCTAATGGGCCAATTTTATATGATATCATATCTATTAGACACTGTCATAGGAATAGTTTACAAAGTCCTCATAAAGCTATGGATCCTGTCCATCAACTGCATAAAGAATCAAATGTGTGATCACTTCTAGTTTTTACATGTTTATACTTGTACTAAGAATATGGTGAGGATTAATGAGGATGTTTATCCTCAAATTTTTCAACTAATACATGGCTCTCCAATGCCCAAGGTTAGAGCAAGTATTCTAAATATTCTATTTACTAGGGGTTATTATTTTCTATTCCTATATTACATGGTTATCATGATTTTGGGACACAAGGTTCATCCCCAATGTCTCCAAAACTATGGACCTGATAAATTGTTTGAGTAAGAAATTGATTTTCAACTATGGTGGAGCATAGAGGAGGACCTAACGAAGGCAAATAAAATCATGTTCTTTGGCCACCATGTTGTTATTGGTATAATGGTATATACAATGAGGAAACACTTTAGATATGTGAGTGGAAAAAATAAGAGATACCATTTTCCCAAGTCCCACATAGGGATTGGGATTCTCATGGAGCCATCCAAATGCATATACAAGGCCTTAGTATCCCTTACTAGTATGTCCATTATGCTTATGATTTTTTGTTCATGAATACATAAAATGATGAGGTCTTGGAAAGAGAAAGAATTGTTGGTTTTAAGGAATATCACTTGAGGGTGATCTAATAAGAACCTTAAATCACTGTGAGGGAGTTATATGGAATAATGTCACTCTATGCAAGGTGGATGCACTCAAAATTTTATAAAGGCCAAGAACCAAATAAATCCAAAGATCAAGGAGATCCATCATAGGGACTCCCTTTCAAGCTAAAGGTTATTAAAAAGGAATCAAGAGTGACTAAACATAACCCTAGGGGAGATCTAAAATCTCCCATCAATCTAGATTCCTCTAATGAGGAAGATCAAGGACAAGAGCAACCATTTGATATTGTAATTAAAATGTCAAAATCTACCTCCTAAGGATAATATTCTACATATTCATGGGTAGCCATATATGAAGTAGATTCCTTAGTTTAGTAGGTCTCTTCCTCATATCCAAATACCACCATTTTCTATAAGAGGAAGCCTAAGACTCCCACAAGCAATACTAAAATAGATTAATCTTATAACTTGTCTATAGTACCCTAATAAGTAGAAGTGGAAGAGGAATAAGAATATTCTGATGAAGAAATAGAGTTAGATAAATCTAAGGCTTTGAGCCTTGAAGCTAACAAAGGGAAAGCACTAGTTGTGGACTCCATATGTACTCAAGTTTTTAAGACCACTTCCTTACTTTCATATTTTATTACCAATTTTGGTTCTATGTCTATTTCATCTATTTAAAAAACCCCTAAGGTGGCAATTTCCACTTTCACCTATAATGATCCATTAACCACTTCATCTTTATTGCATTTCCCCTTACTCACCCCAAATGTTGAGAAGGAGGCTTCCACTATTGCTCCATCTACCACCACTATAAATCCATTTTCCATTCTCATGTTATCTTCCTCCATCATGTCTACCTCTAGTATTCCTTCTAGCAGTACCATTACTAGATCATTGAAAAGGAAAAGGTAATCGAGGAGGGTGGAAAAAGTCATGGACACCCTTAGCTCCATGTCTAATCCACCCAAATCACTCTACCTATTCCATCCACCACTCCATCACAAGATATCATTGTCACTAGTATAGTCAAGGGAAAAAAGGCAAAGACATGAATGGTCATAGTCCATCCACTTCCTCAATATAGAGGATTCAATTGGTATAAAATTATCTAGCCTTCCATGCCTAACACTATTTTCAAAGTAGTGAAGAAGCAAAAGATAGATAAGGAGGTTGAAGAAGAGGTTGTGATCATAACCACCAAGGAAATAGACCTCAATCAATTGACCATTCCTCCATGGCTCATATAATTAAGGGCCAAAACCTTAATTGCCTAGATTTAAAATAACTAAGCTCCCCTCTATAACAACTTTATTTGAAAAACCACTTGGAAGCATCAGATGGTGAGGAAGATGAATCTAGAAGATGATGTGGTTAGGGAATTGAGTTTTGAAGAAAGTCAAGAGGTCTTCTCCCTCACCCAGAGATAGAATAGGAAATTGGGGAAATCACCCAATATTGAAGACCTTATATCTTTCGCAAAGGCACAAAAGGATGCCATGGTAGAAATCCATGAAGGGACAGAGATGGCTAGATAGGAATTAGAGGTTGATTTAGATAAATTGAAAGAGTAGCAAAAGACTATGCACATACCAAATGGCATTGAGGTTGATGTTAAAGAGGTAGCTTCTAAAATGTTATAATTATTTGGAAGTATAATAATTAATGTAAAAAAAATTCACCCCACATGTTACCAAAATTCATGAATTATTTTATTATTTGAAGTCTGATGGCAATAAATTGAAAATGGTGATTGTTTATGTAACTAAAAAGGCTTATAGCCTCTTAGATCTCATGACACCACTAGAGGCATCTAATTCCCTCAACCTAGGGGTCATCAAGATGGAAAAATCTATGGAAGGGTTGATAGTTATTGGGGATTTTCTCCCTAAGTGTCAAGAACATAATATCCTCATCCTAAAAAATTTGAATGATTTAAAATTATCAAAGGTAAAAGATGTTACAGGGAAGTTGATTAGTAAGATTAACTTTGATCAAGTCATTCAGGATACCTTGAATAATTTTAAGCAAAGTATATAAGGGTTACCATTAGAGGACATAGAGGTTGAGTTAAGCTTCACTAGAAAGAAGGTTACTGAAGTTGAGATATTCAAGATCAACTTCTAGGTGACTAAGACTAAATGTACAAAGCTCTTGGGATAGGTCAGTAGAGTACACAAACTACCTCTATTAAACTTGGAGATAATTTAGTAGCAACATGATGTTTCCCATAAATGTTATAAGGAAATAAAAGAGAAGATGAAGTAGTCTCAAGTTTCTACTTCTAGTGCCACATCAACAACAATAGTTTCCACATTGACAACCATAGTTAATATGATGACTAAGGTTCATGCATCTATTCAAATGTTAACACAACCTTGAAAGGCTAAGATTTCTTGCATGAGAATTCTATAGCGTTATATATATTTTATATATTTGTATTTTTATTATAAGTTCTAACCATATTGTAACGTTACCTATTCATATTTTTACACATTCACACATTGCATGGTTTTTCTAAAGGCTAACTTAGACTATTAAAGATTATAAGATAAAATCTATATGGTTTTGATCATAGTTAAAACTCAAGTTCTAACTATTACATGTAATGAATTTTTTATGAACTTAGAGGGTGAGGTGACCCCTTCCCCAAGTATATTTAGACAATTATAATCCACAATTTTGATTTGTCAAATAATTTTCAATATACAGGAGCAAAAGCAATTTTGGTTTTCCACTCATGTGTTTGTGTATTTTCTTTCCACTATTTGTTTAATGAAGGTTTTATTTCTTTTGTTCGTATGATTCAATAAATCTTGAAGGATTTATTTTTTATAATGATTAATATTCTAATCTTAGATGTACAATAAATATTGATTGATTAGTAAATACATTGATTATTGATAATTAAGTTGATTGATTCATATTTTTGAGTTTTAGAAGTGATTTCATTTGATATAGTTTTTTTTATGTGTGAAATAGATGCCTCAAATACCTCATTAAGCCTAAGCCATAATCTCTTGATTAATAATGTGCAACAACTACCCTAAAAGGAGTAACCTTTGACTGAGGCCTATGAGTTTCCTATAAAATTATCACCTTAAACTTCTTAACCATGTCTGACTATGTGTGTGGAATAACTACTAGTAGCAAGCATAAGTTTTGAGATCACTTATCCACTTAGAAACTAGCCAAGGAAATGATTCTGGAAGACCACATAACCTTTCTTTTTTGGTCTACTCTTCCCTCCTTTTTGATTTTATTTTGAGACCTAACCACTTTAAATAGTAATCGTCCATCCATAAAACTCATATATTTTTAATTATTTTTTAATATACCACCCCTCCATATAAAAACTTTGTTAATAACCCACATTCCCTACCTATTATTCCATCAACTAGTTGTTAAGATCACATTCCTACAACTCGTGCCCTAGAATGGATTTCATCTCCATTGAGATCTTAAAAGTTAGAGGATACTTTATTATGATATTGGTGTTGTTAAAACCCTCATAAATACTTCTCCAAATTATTTGACTAAAGTATAAATAAAATGTTCCTCCTCATAATTGGTAAGTTCAAGAAACTCACTCTCTTCACCTTAGAAGGCCTCTTTGAATTCCCCCATTCTCTTCACCTCTATACCTACAATACCATGCTCTTAAATATATTATTGGGATGATATAAAAAACATTTTCCCATCTCATTATTTGTCTTCACACTATAATTTTGTTCCTCCTTAAGTGTGGGCTTCTCAAAGCCTCTTTCATTCTACCACTATTCTTTTGGAAGTTCATTTTCACTTATAAAACTCTTTATATCAATTATAGGTTGATGTATTTCAACTTATTTCATATTCTCCATGTCATGTGTAATTAATATTACAATCTCATTATTTATATAATGATAATTCACAACTTGACTCATAAGAATCTCTCCTCCAACATCTATATGATTTGATGCCACATATGCAACACCACTTTCATCCTTCAATATTCTTGGCATAAATGTGCCCATCATATCCATATTCATCTATAATTTTCCTAAACATTGAATAAACATATTAAGGTAATTATTAGTTCCCACAATCACTACTTCCATCTCTTATTCACACTATATGGACACATTGTCCAAGTCTTCTTTGTTAATCATAGTCTTATCACATGTTTATCCTTCATGATGGACTCCCAAAGGCCCATTTTACATAACCTTAGGAATTATTCTCTTCACATCCTTATTTATGTTTTATTATCCTTAAAATTATTGGTATGAAACCATACTCTCCCTATGTGAACTTGCATCCACAACAACTACTTCTAGTGTTTCTTTCATGGAAACCTGCAACTTTTCTTAGATGCATTTTTCATTCACCTTTGTGGTTTCAATTAGAAAAACCTATGAATTTACTTGGTTGTCTTCAACACTTTTACCCTATAAAATAGAAACTAAAAACACATTGGCTTAATTAACCAAATATGTTTTAGTTCTACCCACTCATGAGATAACACAAAATCATTCCAATCATCAAATAATGGATCTCCTTTTACTTCAACTACTATAGCCTCTATATCCTCTTGTATAGGCATTTATTATTTTATAGGTTAATTATATCTCTCATTCACTCCATTATTGTAAATATCAAAATTGGGCTCTACATAGAGAAGCCTCATATCCTTATTGTATTCCAAGATAACTCTCTTTGGTATACATATGCACCTCCATGCTACTTATCAAAGTAGTCTTTGGCTACTAATATGGTAGCTTCCCCTTCATATTTAATCTCATGCAAATATTATTCTACTCACCAACTCTCTCAAGCATATTCACACAAAGCTTCTTCAACCAATTTGACTACAATTTTGGTTGTATAAAATAACCCAAAAAATTGGAAATTAATTTTTCCCATTCACATATCTTCTTATTTCTCTTCCTTTATTTCCTTAATTGGAGTTCCTTCCAATACACAACTATACTTCCACATAGTTTCTTGCATGCATTCTTTACCCTCATGGGGTCTATGAAATTATCATATTCAAAATAAATTTCTATATCTAATATCCATTTAATGATATTATAAAGGCTTTATTTACCACTAAAAAAATTAATATCACAAGTAGACTTACATGTTTCCTTTGCCATGACCTCTATTGGTCTTTTCCTTCTACTAGAATATTTTCATCTACTTGCTTGTCCTCTTTCCACAGCATCAAATCTATATTTTATGGACATCAAACTTATTATTATCTCATCATCATCATTTTAAATCATATTTTTAAAATCTCCACTTTATATAGTCATCTCCATCATTTCCAGTCTTGCCTGGAATATTTTAAACATATTTATCAAGTATTTTAACTTTGGTGTTCTTATTCATTTAAGTTCCATATCTCACCCCAATTAGTAGGATAAATTTAAAAAAATAAAATAGACTCAATATATATCGACAACACTCCCTCTCAACTTTCATGATTTCTTTCACACTAATGCAAGATTTTCTTTCATAACTTGTAGCATACTCTATAGACTGATCTTTCACAACCTAAAACAAACTCATGTGTTTAAAACACACAACCTATAATTAAAAAACATTTATTTGATACCACTTGGAGAAACCATTATAGAGGAGGACCAATTAATGTCTACCTTTATCTTTATGTTACTAGATCTGAATATTCACTCAATGGTCACACATTATAACTTACTCAAACTTGATGCATTTAAAACATGTTCATTGTATTAATATGAAAACATCAAAGAATAAATAAAATCACACTCTAAAACAAACTCATGCAATCACACATGCATCTAAAAGACTATTTTAATACATTAAAGATTTTTGGACTCTTATATAATTCCTCTAGAACTACCACAACTCTTTGTTTTGTTCTTGAAGAGTTATTCTCCTTCATAACTCAACCTCTCTCTCCAAAAATAATTTATTTAAATATTGTATCCCTATTAACATCCCAAGATCCATGGGGTTTATATTAAACTTCCCATACCTCCACATATATACCATAGTCAGGTGGCCCTCACTTTTCAATATGAACACCTAATTATCAAAAACTGTCAGGTGACATTTTAGTCTGAAATATAGTTAGAAAAATAACCATAACATTAACACCATTAATTAAATTAAAATGAAATTTTAATTAAATATTATATACTACATTATAAATCACCCCTCTAAAGTTCACAATATAAATCTTAAAAATGGTTACCATAGGTCACCACAGGTGAAGAATAACCTTCTAAGTGTCACACACTACACATGACATTTATAGGTTGAATTGTATTTCTATTGAAGAAAATATATAAATATAAATGAAGATTAGAAATATTAATCTAAACTATATCAAACTAATCTATAGTTACAAATAAAATAATCAAACACAAACTTATACCTTGGCTGCAAAATCTCCTTCTATTACAATGTAGATTCGATTACCTCTTTAAAATTTGATCACTCACCATTTCAATGTAAGATAAAAATGGATAGAATTTTGGTGCAAAATTATCTTTGGTAGATCTGATTCACTTTGGATTTGCTTGTGATTTTGATATCACTTCATTAACATAAGTCAAGATGATAAAAGTGATGGCTTTAATGTTTATTTATAGATTTATGGAAGAAGGATCCAATGATGGAGGATTATTTAGATATTTTAAATGATCCAAATAATCTATGGTATCTAATGATTCATGATATATAAGTATGATGACCATTTTAAATGGTTGAGGTAAGTACATAAATGGTTAATTGAGTCACCAAGAATGAGTCAAACTTTTTGAAAACTCAAGGGATGACTCAAAGGAGGTTGATAAGTTATGGGTTTGGTTGGAATGAGTTAACATCAAAGGGATAATAAGGTGGAATATGTTGGGTGAGGTTTAAAATATATATTTAATATTTAAATAAGGATTTAAAAGTGTGCACAATTGATTAATTTGATTTATTCAATTATTTTAAATTTGGAGGGAGATGTCATGAATTATATTAAGAAGAATATTTAATATATTTTAGGTGAATTTGGACCCTAAATGTAATTTAGGTGTCTAAATTTTCTTCTCTTTGTAATAGTGTTGTGAAGTAATACTATTTTTAATAATAATAGAATTAGAGCAATGATGATTAAGAAGAAAAAAGCTACCCCAAATGAATGAGAATGAGTGTGATGATTCCCCCTCAAGGGTTTATGTGATAAAATGGAAAAATGTTCAAAATCTATGAAAAGATGAAATTGATAAAGTTATTTGGACTAACAATAACTCAACTTATTTTATAATTAATGTCAATACTTATAATATTTAGGTTGCATAAATAGGTTTCCCCTAGTTTATGAAAATTAGAATATTGATTGGAAAAATAATGTGTTTAATCATTCAGAGATTGCAATACTTAGTGTTTGCTTATGATGCAGGGGTCAATAGAGTGGTTGTGGGAATGATATATCCCAATGATAATTATTTTCAGATCTGAAAATAGAAAAATAGATTGATTTTCAAATTATATTAAAAAATTTATGTAGATTGATTACTGCAAGTGATTGAAATAAATTTAGAAAAATTTGAGTTAGTTTGCCCTGAGATTTAAATGAATGTAGATGAAAAATGATATATCAGAGTTATGGGTGGGAATAAATATTTTTAATTGATTTGGAAATATAAATAGAAGAATTATGTTTTTGAAAATCTTTTTTGCATTATTATTTGGAGAGATATTAACGAGGAGAAGTTGATTGAGGATATTTTATATGGGAGACTGCCAAGAATTGGACCACATTCCACACAATGAGCACCATGTAGAGAAATTGAGGAGACATCAGAGACCTAAGAGGAGTTGTCCTCTAAGAAGTGAGGTTTTATGTTTTAATTGTTTTCATGTATTAGCATTTATTAGGGATTAAAGTGGTCGAGAATGAATTTATAGATGAGCTATTTTTGAATTTGGTGATGAAAGTTATGAAGTATTTATAACAAACTATGAATTCATATAATTAGGTAGAAAAGTCAAAGAATATAAAATAAAAATAATTTTTAGCTTAGAAATAGGATAGAATCAAGAATTCATGGTTTTACAATCATAAAATCATTAGATAGGGTAGTGAAATCATTAGGATAAATTGTGAAATAATTGAAATGAGGTGCAATATAAATTTAGGGAAAATTTTGAATAGGTTTATGTGAAATGAAATGTTATAGGAGAGAAATTGTAAAAGTGAGTAGAAAAAATGTTTATTGGAGAAGATAAAATAATATCAGAGATGTGAAAATGTGATTTTGAAGGGGAAAAGAAAAATTTAGTAAGGATAAACAAGTAAAATGAGGATAACTAGATCGTATATGTTGATTTTACATTGTTTTTTATTTTTTTAATGTTTTAATGTAGAGATATGGATTAGTATTATAAGAAATTAAATTAACATGATGATAATGTGTACTATTTATATGATTTATTACCAGTGTTAATGAAATGGGAGAAAAGGCCAAGTGCATTGGAGAGGATGGATAGCTTTACAATGTACAAGTTTGGGGTTTTATAGGTTACTATATTATCATATATTTCATATATGCCATAGATTTAAGTAGACAAGGCTCTATTGACAACACTTTTCAAGATATGTCAAAGTGAAACTAGTACATTTCATCTAGAAATATGGAAGATGATAGTGACATTAGAGGTGTTTATCATATTTTGGGTATTCTAATATGAGGGAAGTGATTATATTGGGGGTAGGGTCCACATGAGATGACATTATATAGGATCTTTGATGGAAAATTAATTTTGATTATGAGAGGTGGGTTAGATATTGATTATTACACTAAATTAGAGATGGATTCCTTGACTATGGTTCTTATGGCTATTGTCAATGTCATTATTCTACCTAACAAGAGTTAGAGCCTATGTACTATTGGGTTAATGGATGTTATTAAAGACATGATGTATATGGGTGAGTAGTTTACATAGGGGCCATGTGTATTAGATCACTTATACATGGACCTATACCATGTGATGTATATAGATGAGAGGGAGATTAGGCCATCTAAATTATTACATATTTGGTACTAGGAGTACATTGTTGTAGAGAGGTTGATTGGTTATTTGGGCACTTATTTTGTAGATGATCCATTAGTGTATGGATGGAATATGATTATTGGTACTCACATACCATATTTGTGTGATCTAGAGTTCTAAAAGAGGTTTATTAATGAGTTAGGTGATGATTAAATCACCTAGATACCTTAGAAGGATATTATATTTCATTAACTATAGGATGATTTGTATATGGACTATATGATATGCTAGTGTTAAAATTAAAGGAACACATGACTAAATTATATAGATATATCTCCCTAATAGGGTGATTATATAATTTGGTATTATGAAACACATTTTATTGTATGAGTTGTGTGTGTGTGAGAGAGAGAGAGAGATCACAATGAGGGATTACCATTGACCTAATGATAACTGATCATAGTTAGTCATAGTTATAGATAATGAGATGGAGTGATAGGAGTGATGTGGTTGATGTAGGATTTAAGGATGGTTACATGTATTGATGATCTTGATAGTATCCCTTGATATTGACTACACCATATGCACCATGATAGACATAAAGATAAAAATTGGTGAAAAACTTGAGTAGGCAGTCATAAGGCATAGGATTAGGAGCCTATATTAGGAGGGTTATGATAGAAGAAATAGTATTATCATGAGCATGAGGAAGAGGTAATGCTGTGGATATTAGTTAACTACATAACTTGGATATTATTGAGATTGAGGATGTGATATTTTGAAAAAGATAAGTGTTAATGTGGATGTGGATATAGATATGAAATTTGATATAAAGTAAAGAGTTAGAGAGGAGACTCCACTAATTTTGTATTGACATCAAGGGTGATTAAGATGGAAAAGACACTATGATGAGTTCAACATATGATAATCATATAGATAGAGTTGACATGGATAGTCATTCATGTATTGATAAATATAAGGATTAGTCACTAGTTGATAGAATTTATGTGATTATTAGAACTCATGATAGGGATATTTTAGCGTTACATAGGTAAGTATCCATATTTCAAGGGGTTGTAGATAGTAGAGGGGATAAATTTTTTTATATTATATTGTTGAAGGATGAGGTTGATAGGTTATTAGATGTCATTAAGAGGATGGAGAGAGATGATATGGTGGTTCCATTAGGAGTGGTGAGACATGACATAGAGACTCATACTCGAGATCATACAACATTGACACAACACTATAGACAAGAGAGAAAGACACATATTGGAGAGAGATTGTAGAGGCCAATGTTTTAATAGAATCAAAATGAAATATTTTTACATTTACATGGTTATGAGGGCCATGGAGTAAGCCATATAATATAGGAGTTTATATGAGGAGATTGTTCCATGCACATAGAGGGTACCATCATTTAGAGAGTACTCAATCAAGCAATCTACATTAGGTAGATCAGTATATCTAATAAAGTTAGAGAGATCTATGGGGTAGGCTACATAGGGAATGATGGGTCTACCATGAGGAACACCACAATGTGATGAGCCAATTATGAGACTAGACACCACATCAAAGGAATAGGGTGAGACATGACACACATGTTGAGATGATGATTGTATTGATGTATACATATATTTGAGATGTACATTTTTATAGAGACACACTTGATTTATATATATATACATGATTTTGTATTAGATTTATATAATGTGGAAGAACATCATAGACTTTATATGACTATAATTTGCATTCCCTCATGGTTGATGGACATATAGATATGTAGAGTACTATTTATACTTCTTGAAATTTGATTCACACTAAGTGTACTTATTATTTTTCATCATTTTATTATGGATTATGTCATGTATGATTTTATTTATGAATGCATGGATAATGATATTAGATATCTACTTTTTTTCTATTTATTTCTTACATTGGATTTCCAAAAATAAAGAGTATTTATCAACTTGATGTTTAATTTAGCATAAAACACATTACCACCAATGATATTAAATACTCATAATGAATGTTGATTTTTGGGCATATGAACTAAATAATAATAAATTGTGTAAAAGCAAAGTATGCCATGATATATATAAACTATAACCATACTATGATGCAATTCATAAAATAATCTTTTAAACACACAAAAAATAAAATATTTAATGTAATATTTGAAGATAAAATTAATCTAGATGATGCAAACACACACAAAATGATAATACAACAACATTAATAAAATAAACATAAATTATACTCAAACAAACAAGAAAATATTAAAAATTCTAAAGGTAAATAAATTAGATAATGATATCAAAGCATCACAATTAAAAAAATGATTTAAGAGTAAAACAGTTAAGGATAGAAGGAAATAAATTACCAAATTAATTATTAGGTATAAAATGGATAAATAACCAACTTAATGGTTAGAGAGAAATAATTGGTAAATAACCAAATTAATGGTTAGGGATAGAATGGATAAATAACCAACTTAATGGTTAGGGATAGAACACAAACAATACAATAAAAAAACAAATAAGGGATTAATACTTGAAAAGATAGAACCAAAGGCTTAACATCCAAATCAAGGGTATGAGACATTTATAGCCAAGAGTTAGGATAGGTACTGAACAATAGATGAGGAAGTATAATGATAAACAAATATATTCTTAAGGAAATTGATGATGGGGAAGATGGTGTCCACGTTGACCCTAGATACCCCACGTCTCTAAGCATTGCCTAGATAATCCACCCTAGATAAATTCCATGTGTGGATATCGAGCCATATGTTGTTATAATAATATAGGAATTGATGAGAAAGTGGGTTATTGATGATGTATTGAAGTTTTGGATGATAAGATGCGTGAGTGACCCACCCAAGAAAATGAGTGACTGATTCTAGAAGATAGTTATAATGGTAGATGTTTTATGGGAAACATTTGGCATATTTTTGGGATGTTTTTGCAATTTTTTTGATTTTATTTTTATTTTTGATATTTTTAAAACAATAAAAATAAAATATTTTTTCCACTATCATGACCAAGGATGTAGGTTCACATTTAGGAGTATCAAACTTTAAGCTAATCATATTAGAGGATAAGTGATGAACAAGTGAGATGGAAATATATAATGGACTACTGAAACATGATTCCCATAAGTAAGTAGGGTGAATATAGACAATGGTTTACACATGTCTCCATAAATCTAGTTTTCACCATACTATTTGCCCAAAGCACTAGTAAACTGGGTTTCACTTTTGGATGATCTATGCCATTTTTCTTATTTTTTTCTTTTTTCTTTTTTTTTTTCTTTTTTGAATTTTATAACACTTAGGATATAAATAATATCATATATAACAAATTTAGGCATAGGATCTTTTAAGGTTCATGATTTTCATAAGTTTATCAAGCTCCTCTCCATCTTTTATAGCTAATCTGGAAACACCTAATTCATACCTGGCAATGAAAACATATGGGCGTTACCAATTATGGTAAAACTTTCCCTTATTTTCTATTTAAACATTGGTATTGCATTAAATTTACTTAATAATGAGGCATATAATTTTAAATTCATGAGATTCTTTTACTTATTACATCTACAAGAAATGTAATTTTGATAGACTTGCAAATGGTTTTAAGCATTAAGTCATTTCCCATCTAGAAGGTCAAGTTCACTTAGGCCTGAAGTATGATAGGTTTATTCATCAATGATTTATTGTAAGGATATTCATAAATATGGAATCTCAACCTCTATGGGTAAAATAGACTCACTACCACACACAAGGGAATAAGGGGTTGCCCTCATGGGTGTGTGGATGCTAGTGCAATATGCCTAGAGGGTGGGATATAATTAAGTATGGAAGTCACAACAAAATTAATTGAAAAATATCTTAAGGATGCAAAAAATGCTTTTATTGGTTGAATCATCTTGGTCATTATCTTATGGGTAATAAGGAGTGGACCACTTGTACTTGATATGGTAGTTCTGAAAAATAGACTTAACATCCTTATTCTTGAATGATTTGTCATTGTAATAAATGAGAGTGGAATGAATACTAAATCATCAAACAATATGGTTGATGATAAACCTATAAAAAAAAATCTAGTGACACAGGTAAGGGGCATTGCCTCAAACCACTTGTTAAAATATTCTTTTGTTGTTATAATATGATTATGTCCATAAGAATAACTAATATTTATATTTTTAATGAGGTATAACCCCCATGTGAAAAGTGTCAAAGGTGTTATGATAGGTCGTAAAGCTTATGATGGACTATGAATAAGGTACCCACATTTTTGATAAGTTATGCATTTATTAACATAGACATATGAATCATATTCCATTGTAAGCCAATAATAACTTACTCTAGAAGTTATTTTCAAGGACCATGCCACTCAAATCTGCTCCGCATATTCCCTCATGGACTTCTCTAATAGCCATTGTATATTATTTAGAATTTAAGCAACATAAGAGAGTTCCATGATAGCCTCTATGGTATAGGGTGTTGTCAAAGGTGGCGTATAAAGAGTTTCATTGAATAAAGGAATTGTGTTGATTAGGGGATAAGTTATATGATGTGGTATTATTATGAAGGTAGGTATAAGTATTAGAGTACCAAGGAGAAGTGGGACCAACCAACTCACAAACTATTTTTGAATCAGGTGTATCATAAGATAGTATCATGAAGTACTCAACCAAAAATTTGTTATGCTTTTTTCTTAAATCTAGTAGGGAACCAATGGTAGCCATAATGTCCACTACCCTATTATTTATTCTTGGCACTTGTTCAAATTAGATGTACTCAAAATACAACTTTAAACTATCCACCATTCACTTGTAAGAGATCAACTTATCATCATGAGATTGGAATTCATTAGTGACTTGATTGATGATAAGATTAAAATTTCCAAAAACAAGAAGATGTTGAAAAACCCCATTAGATTACCATTTTTAGACCTATGATAATAGCTTCATACTCTACAATGTTATTTTTGTAAATAATTTTTATTTTTAAATTATTTGGAATGCAATCCCCATTTGATGTGACTAACAATATGCCTACTCCCAATCTAGGATTGGTAAAGGAACCATCAAAGAAGAGCTACCAAAATAGATATTCATTTATAGACATTATTGTTTCATTTGAGAGTTCTAAAATAAGAGGTGCTTTGTCATTGAGCAGTACTTTAGACAATACATATACTAAGAGCTATCCTTTGATTGGTTTTTGATTGACATACTCTAAATCAAATTCACTAAGAAGCTTAACCCACTTAGACATCCTATTGGTTAGAGTTGTTTTGGATAAATGATACTTAAGAGGGTCTATCTTATCAATAATATTGGTTTGATTGTTTAAAATGTAATGTCATAGTTTTTTAGAGGAAAAAACAACTTTTAGACATACCTTTTCTATCTGAGAGTAGTTGATATCATATGATATCGATGTTTTTCTTCAGTAATACATTGCCCATTCTTTTCCATTGTCATCATGATGTGCTAATAATGCCCCCAGTATAAATTGAGTAGCTAAATTACATAACAAAAAATGTTTAATAGCAACAGGTGGCATTAGTAATGGTGGGTTGGAAGGATATTGTTTAATATTGTCAAACTCTTTTTCATAATTCTCATTCCAAGTAAAAAGAGTGTCCTTCAACAAAAATGTGAGAGGGTGATAAACGTCTACCAATTGAGATATAACTTTCCTAATTACTTGAATTTTTATTTGTAGACTTATAAGATATTTAATATTCTTACATGGGGGCATATCCATAATAGTTGAAACTTTGGAGGGATCAAATTTGATGCCATGTTGTGAAATAATTAATCCTAAAAACTTTCCCAATGTCACGTTGAACACACATTTCTTAAGATTTAATCTCATATTATACTCTCTCATGCATTTAAAAATTACAATGAAGCACTTGAGGGTGTTCTTATCTATATTTAGATTTAGCAAGAATATCATCAACATAGTCTTTCATAATGTCAGGAAGCATGTTATGGAAAATTATAGTCATCACCCACTGATATGTAGATCCATAAGTTTTTCAAACCAAAATGCATTACTTGGTTTCAAAATTTTCCCCATGGTGTTTTAAATGTATTTTTGTGTTGGTATTTAGCAATTTTTTTTATTTGATTATAAAATAAAAATTACACCCATAAAATATAACATCTCATGACCTTTAATATAATCTATGGTCATGTCTATGTGAGGCAATAGAAAATAATATTTTAGACATGTTTTATTGATATCACAAAAATTTGTGTAATCTCTAATCCCTTATATTGTCTTTGATATTGGTATAATGTTGGATATCCAATCTGAATAATCAATAAGGCGTATGAAACCGACAACCAAATATTTCTTCAATTCCTCTTTTACTAGTAGTGCAATCTTAGGATGCATCTTATGGAGTTTTTATTTGATTGGTTTGGCATTTGTATACATCACAATGTGATGTACTACTAATTCTAGATCAATTACTAGCATATCTACATAATACCATGTGAACACATTAGATAATTCATGAAGTAGAAGTGTAAATATGTCCCTTTATTCTTGAGTAAATCATATGTAAAGTTTAACAATTTTAGGATATTTTTCAATGCTAACATTCACATGAATAGTTTTTTAACAAGTAGAGTTTATTCATCTTTGTAATTTAGGGGTGGTTTATGAAGATGTTAATCTTCCTCAAAGTTTGTTTGACTATATGTAGAAGATGAACTAATATTGTGATGTAATTGTTATTCCCCAAAGTATGTTGAATAATCTAACTAAATTAGAAACCCTTTCTTGTGCTCACCTATAGGAATATGATCTCTTATTATCAAGAATTCAAAAATATCTTCATCATTCTAAAAATTATTAATTTGAGGTGTTGTGTATTGGTCCCACTTTATGAGGGATGGATATGCAAGATTAAGTGTAAGAATGACATTTTCATTAAATAGGTTGGTGAGGGCAAGCTATTCAAAGAAAATAAGTATATAACCCATTTCACTATCTGAAGAATCATCCTTTGATTCACTAGAAGTGTCACTTTGTAAAAGTGTGAGATGAACATTGAGTGGTTCAAATCATATACCATCTTTTACTTCATTTTCTTTGACTGTTATAGGTTCGATGGATCCTTATTCATGGAAGCTGAGACATTTATGCTTGTAGGTCATTATATTACACATGATGGATTTAACAACTAGATACTTTTTATTGTAAAATCAATTAGCTAGTTTATTAGAATAAATCCAAGAAGGATTGGAATAGTTTATATGTTCATGCAAAAGGAAACCACCTTATATAAAATTTGACTTTCCAATATTTTTAACCACTCTATTATCATTTATAAGGTAGGGCCTACCATAGTTATTTATATTAGTATGGATTTTACTTGTGTAGTTACAATCCATAATTATATAATCATTCACTCCTTTATCAATAATATTAAAGTAAGAGGAAGCAGATGAGGATGCTCTAGAAGTGGGTGGTGGAGTGAAAGCTTGATAAATAGAAGGGTGACTAGAATATTGTTTTGTAGATGGTTGATTTGAATATTTCTCTATAGAAGGTTGATTTAAAGCTTTATCCAATGATTGGTTGGATGCTTTGTTGGTGGAATCCTTTTTAATGGATATGGATTTAGTTGGTGTATTAATCCTACCACTAAAGAGAGGTATTTTAATTAAGTTTTCTTTATGGACATAATTTTCATGAAAATTATGATCCTTAATGGGAAAAACTTTATCTTTTATAACTAGTGAATAGTTTTATTTTTGGTATTTGACTTCAAATAGATTATAATGTTGGAATGGTTGAGGATTACCTTGTAGAGTAACTTCTATTCCTACATGGGATAATTTCAAACATTAGTGAAGGGTGGATGAGATGGAATTCATGGAATGTATACATGGACATGCCCAAGAATTATGTTGTATGGTAGATCAAGATCAAGGACATGAATGAGATTTTATCTAATAATAGACCTCACCATCAAAGGTAGATAGATTATTCCTATTTATTATTGCTCATTATTGTCATATGCCTTTATAGTAATAATGTTTGTTTCCAATGTTGTTATTATATATCCTATATGTTTTATAAGACTTAATGTACATATATTTAGTATCAAACCATTGTCTACAAAAACCCCTTTCACTTTGTGCCTAGAGATGATAACATTTATGCACAATGGGAGGCTATGATCTAATCATAAAGGAGAGACATCTAAATGATAAAATGTTACTTGGTTATTTATGGTTAAATAACCTATTAACACTTAAAATTTTATAAGATTTATGCCTTGAGGTACATTTTAATCTTGAATAACTTTTTATAAGATATCTCTATATATAGAAGATGTCTTGAGAAGGTCTAATATTGAAATGTTTATTGGTGTCTTTTTAAGATGGTAGATAATATTGTACTTGAATTCAACATTAGAGGATGATGCACATAAAATAATAATATTTACTCAAATTTTGTTAAAAATACATTCATATGATGGAGAATTAATGGAACTAACATGGTTATACATAGAATATATGTTATTGACTATAGAATTGAATGGATGACTTGCCTGATTAACATTACTAGCTTCTGGTTGTTATTGTTTCTACTTTCCCTTCCCCTAATAATTATTGGGGAGATGGATCTTGGTATGAACCCAATTTTTGGTTATTAGATAATTTTTATGGTTGAATTATTGTTTCTATGTCACCTCTATCAATGAGGTCTTGAATATAGTGTTTAAGGTGCATAGACCTATTAGTACAATGTCCTTTAATATGATGATATTCATAGTACTCATCTTTTTTATACAAATTAGGTTTAAGAACATTTTCATCAAAAGGTTTAGTATTAGGCCATGAAATCATGTTTTCATGAGCCAAATTTCATTAAACATTCTCATGAGTGTCACCTAATTGAGTGAACTTATGATTAGGTTTGCCTTGTCTAGGTTGTTCACTATGTATTGTGATGTTATTAATTGGTTAATTGTAGGTTTGTGCTTGATACTGAGGGTTTTGAATCTATTTTTATATCATTCAAACCATCTACAATTAGGCTTTTGTTCTTGGAAAATAAATTTTGTTTTTCTATTGGTTTAGAGGAATTATTATTCTTGACTTAAATATTTTGATTACACCTATATTAATTAATATTTTTTCTACTTGAATTCCCTTTTCAATGATTTAGTCAATAGATCTTAGGCAAAGGAATAATAAATGGTGTCCCCTGTATGAATTTAAATTTTTCATGAAGATGTCCACAAGCTTAGTTTCCTATATAGATTATTCCTATATATTATTGCTCATTATTGTAGATAGATTATTCCTATATAGTATTGCTCATTATTGTCATATGCCTTTATAGTAATAATGTTTTTTTCCAATGTTGTTATTATATATCCTATATGTTTTATAATACTTAATGTACATATATTTAGTGTCAAACCATTGTCTACAAAAACCCCTTTCACTTTGTGCCTAGAGATGATAACATTTATGCACAATGGGAGGTTATGATCTGATCGTAAAGGAAAGACATTTGAATGATAAAATGTTACTTGGTTATTTATGGTTAAATAACCTATTAACACTTAAAATTTTATAAGATTTATTCCTTGAGGTACATTTTACTCTTGAATAACTTTTTATAAGATATCTCTATATATAGAAGATGTCTTGAGAGGGTCTAATATTGAAATGTTTATTGGTGTCTTTTTAAGATGGTAGATAATATTGTACTTGAATTCAAGATTAGAGGATGATACACATAAAATAATAATATTTGCTCAAATTGTGTTAAAAATACATTCATATGATGGAGAATTAATGGAACTAACATGGTTATACATAGAATATATGTTTTAGATAAAGGTAAAAATAGGTTTTGAAGGGGCCCCGAAACCCTATTACAGAAACAAGAAAGATAAAGCGTTAACAAGCACCAGGAAGAACATTCCTGAAACCTACTAAAAAAGTAGCAACAGCCTAAGGTTATTCAGGAATAACCTCTATAAACATAGTACATTCAGCCCCCTAATTTCCAAATAATGATTTTATAACTATTTTTTAGGGGTAAAATCCAGAATTGTTGCCTGCCTTCCATCAGTTATATTCTGCTTGCTTTCTAGCTCTCTGATTTTCCTTAAGGGTCTTCTTCCAGGTTTATCCAAACAGCCAACATCCAGTTTCACTTTTGAATTCTACTCATCTCTTTTTCCAGGTTTATTCAGAAAAGAAACAAGGTGTTTTGCCTTCATTAGCTGTTCTTTTTTGCTACTTCTAGTTTCTATTCCCTTAGTATTAGTCTTCTTTTCAGCCCTTTTCCTTTGGTTTGGAAAATGTTTTAAATTTTATCCATTACCATTCACAAGAAGCTCTTCCAATAGTGATTCATTAACAGCCTGAATCTCCATTGGCTGAGAAAGAGGAGGATCTCTCACCTCTAATTTATTTCCAGTTTCAGCCGAGATTTCTCCATCTTCTAGCACTACTTTGCCTTCTACCTCTCTCCATCAATCCTCTACCCTTTGGTAAAGGTTGATTTGCTTTGATAAAACTGTCAAATCTTCTTTGCTTTGTGTGGGTAATATGTTTTCTGCTTCCCTTCCATATCCTTTTGTCTCAATTTCATTCTCAAGAAAGATCTCTGTATCGACCTTAGGAAGTGGGCCTTTAGGATCTTCAAAAGACAACACTTTACCCTCCTCAGCATTTAAATCTTTAGTTTCTTCATTATCCATTTGTTCTTGTCCCTGATCCTCTTTGGGTTTCCAAACTTTCTTTAGCTAGACCGTGGACTTTTTCCCATCCAAAACACCATTAAGATGAGTTTTACTTCTGGATGGATAGTTTTTTACCCAATGCCCATGTTTCTTACAAGCATAGCAGGAGTTGGGTAGATCTTCAAAAAAAATTCTTTGAGACTTTATACCAAACTTGGAGATAAGATCCACTTTTTCTGGGAGCTTATTTAAATCTGCCACTTTAGCATACATCCTGGTAGTTTGGAGTTTGGTTCTGGTTGTCGTAGCCTTGTCCAAAGCCACAAGTTCCCCAAAATCACTGGCTATAACTTTGAAAATGTCCTCATGCCAGAACTCTAAAGGGAGTCCAGGGAGTCTAACCTAGATGGGAGTTGTTAAGAAAAAAGAGTCAAAGAAATTTATATTCAACTCCCATTTTTTGATAGTAAGAGAGCATTTTCTAAACGTCCATGGTCCTCCACACAGAACCATAATCATATCTTCTTTGCAGTTGAAGGTAAAAGAATAAAAGCCATTCAGCATAAGTGCAATAACTATCTCTCCCCGAATGACCCATTTCCTTTTAACCATTTTTGTAAGTGATTCAAGATCTGGTCTAGCTCCTAAAAATTTACCAACTAAGGTGAAATCCATGGAGGACATAGAAAAATCTATTAAAGGATCTGGAATAAAAACTTCATACTCACCTTTCTCCCAGCATGTTTTTGCAGTCACCAGTGGGAAAGGGGATTTTCCAGTGGGTTTCTTGCCAAACAGAGATGACCACATCCTTTGTTCAGAATACCCTACCTTCAACCCTTCTGAGGATTTTTCCTTTTTAAAGTCTCCTTTGTTTTTCTCTTTCTCAATTTCCTGACTCAACTGGGAACCACGAAATCTATGAAAAAGGTCATTTCTGCCAAAAGAATTACCATTTTTTGCATCACCCACAAATTGTGATCCATTATTTTTCTCATCCCCTCCTCCATTCCTTCTAGGATCAGTCCCTCCTGTTTGCTTCTCCACCACCTGTTCAACATTTTTCAAGTCTGGTAGAGCCACGCGCAGACCTGCAGAATCAAATTCTAGGGACACGCCCCACGCACCCACTGGGGACATGCCCAGTGCACCCACAGGGGATGTGCCCTGTGCTCCCATTAACTCTCCCAACACGCACAGACTTGAATGGATGTTATTGACTATAGACTTGAATGGATGACTTGCCTGATTAACATTACTAGCTTCTGGTTGTTATTGTTTCTACTTTCCCTTTCCCTAATAATTATTGGGGAGATGGATCTTGGTATGAACCCAATTTTTGGTTATTAGATAATTTTTATGGTTGACTTATTATTTATATGTCACCTCTATCAATGAGGTCTTGAATATAGTGTTTAAGGTGCATATACCTATTAATAAAATGTCCTTTAATATGATGATATTCATAGTACTCATCTTTTTAATACAAATCAAAAGGTTTAGTATTAGGCCATGAAATCATGTTTTCATGAGCCAAATTTCATAAAACATTCTCATGAGTGTCACCTAATTGAGTGAATTTATGATTAGGTTTGCTTTGTATAGGTTGTTCACCATGTATTGTGATGTTATTAATTGGTTAATTGTAGGTTTGTGTTTGATAATGAGGGTTTTGAATCTATTTTTCTATCTTTCAAACAATCTACAATTAGGTTTTTATTCTTGGAAAATAAATTTTGTTTTTCTATTGGTTTAGAGGAATTATTATTCTTGACTTAAATATTTTGATTACACCTATATTAATTAATATTTGTTCGACTTGAATTCCCTTTTCAATGATTTAGTCAATGGATCTTAGGCAAAGGAATAATAAATGGTGTCCCAAGTATGAATTTAAATTTTTCATGAAGATGTCCACAAGCTTAGTTTCATATATAGATTATTCCTATATATTATTGCTCATTATTGTAGATAGATTATTCCTATATATTATTGCTCATTATTGTCATATGCCTTTATAGTAATAATGTTTGTTTCCAATGTTGTTATTATATATCCTATATGTTTTATAATACTTAATGTACATATATTTAGTGTCAAACCATTGTCTACAAAAACCCCTTTCACTTTGTGCCTAGAAATGATAACATTTATGCACAATGGGAGGTTATGATCTGATCATAAAGGAGAGACATCTGAATGATAAAATGTTACTTGGTTATTTATGGTTAAATAACTTATTAACACTTAAAATTTTATAAGATTTATTCCTTGAGGTACATTTTACTCTTGAATAACTTTTTATAAGATATCTCTATATATAGAAGATGTCTTGAGAAGGTCTAATATTGAAATGTTTATTGGTGTCTTTTTAAGATGGTAGATAATATTGTACTTGAATTCAACATTAGAGGATGATGCACATAAAATAATAATATTTACTCAAATTGTGTTAAAAATACATTCATATGATGGAGAATTAATGGAACTAACATGGTTATACATATAATATATGTTATTGACTATAGAATAGAATGGGTGACTTGCCTGATTAACATTACTAGCTTCTGGTTGTTATTGTTTCTACTTTCCCTTTCCCTAATAATTATTGGGGTGATGGATCTTGGTATGAACCCAATTTTTGGTTTTCAGATAATTTTTATTGTTGAATTATTATTTATATGTCACCTCTATCACTGAGGTCTTGAATATAGTGTTTAAGGTGCATAGACCTATTAGTACAATGTCCTTTAATATGATGATATTCATAGTACTCATATTTTTTATACAAATTAGGTTTAAGAACATTTTCATCAAAAGGTTTAGTATTAGGCCATGAAATCATATTTTCATGAGCCAAATTTCATAAAACATTCTCATGAGTGTCACCTAATTGAGTGAACTTATGATTAGGTTTGATTTGTCTAGGTTGTTCACCATGTATTGTGATGTTATTAATTGGTTAATTGTAGGTTTGTGTTTGATAATGAGGGTTTTGAATCTATTTTTCTATCTTTCAAACCATATGCAATTAGGTTTTTGTTCTTGGAAAATAAATTTTGTTTTTCTATTGGTTTAGAGGAATTATTATTCTTGACTTAAATATTTTGATTACACCTATATTAATTAATATTTTTTCTACTTGAATTCCCTTTTCAATGATTTAGTCAATGGATATTAGGCAAAGGAAAAATAAATGGTGTCCCAAGTATGAATTTAAATTATTCATGAAGATGTCCACAAGCTTAGTTTCCTATATAGATTATTCCTATATATTATTGCTCATTATTGTAGATAGATTATTCCTATATATTATTGCTCATTATTGTCATATGCCTTTATAGTAATAATGTTTGTTTCCAATGTTGTTATTATATATCCTATATGTTTTATAATACTTAATGTACATATATTTAGTGTCAAACCATTGTCTACAAAAACCCCTTTCACTTTGTGCCTAGAAATGATAACATTTATGCACAATGGGAGGTTATGATCTG
Source organism: Torreya grandis (assembly GCA_037957365.1). Taxonomy (NCBI): domain Eukaryota; kingdom Viridiplantae; phylum Streptophyta; class Pinopsida; order Cupressales; family Taxaceae; genus Torreya; species Torreya grandis. The sequence goes on from JARHVA010000896.1 coordinate 2,053,011, forward strand.
ATCATAAAGGAGAGACATCTGAATGATAAAATGTTACTTGGTTATTTATGGTTAAATAACTTATTAACACTTAAAATTTTATAAGATTTATTCCTTGAGGTACATTTTACTCTTGAATAACTTTTTATAAGATATCTCTATATATAGAAGATGTCTTGAGAAGGTCTAATATTGAAATGTTTATTGGTGTCTTTTTAAGATGGTAGATAATATTGTACTTGAATTCAACATTAGAGGATGATGCACATAAAATAATAATATTTACTCAAATTGTGTTAAAAATACATTCATATGATGGAGAATTAATGGAACTAACATGGTTATACATATAATATATGTTATTGACTATAGAATAGAATGGGTGACTTGCCTGATTAACATTACTAGCTTCTGGTTGTTATTGTTTCTACTTTCCCTTTCCCTAATAATTATTGGGGAGATGGATCTTGGTATGAACCCAATTTTTGGTTTTCAGATAATTTTTATTGTTGAATTATTATTTATATGTCACCTCTATCAATGAGGTCTTGAATATAGTGTTTAAGGTGCATAGACCTATTAGTACAATGTCCTTTAATATGATGATATTCATAGTACTCATATTTTTTATACAAATTAGGTTTAAGAACATTTTCATCAAAAGGTTTAGTATTAGGCCATGAAATCATATTTTCATGAGCCAAATTTCATAAAACATTCTCATGAGTGTCACCTAATTGAGTGAACTTATGATTAGGTTTGATTTGTCTAGGTTGTTCACCATGTATTGTGATGTTATTAATTGGTTAATTGTAGGTTTGTGTTTGATAATGAGGGTTTTGAATCTATTTTTCTATCTTTCAAACCATATGCAATTAGGTTTTTGTTCTTGGAAAATAAATTTTGTTTTTCTATTGGTTTAGAGGAATTATTATTCTTGACTTAAATATTTTGATTACACCTATATTAATTAATATTTTTTCTACTTGAATTCCCTTTTCAATGATTTAGTCAATGGATATTAGGCAAAGGAAAAATAAATGGTGTCCCAAGTATGAATTTAAATTATTCATGAAGATGTCCACAAGCTTAGTTTCCTATATAGATTATTCCTATATATTATTGCTCATTATTGTAGATAGATTATTCCTATATATTATTGCTCATTATTGTCATATGCCTTTATAGTAATAATGTTTGTTTCCAATGTTGTTATTATATATCCTATATGTTTTATAATACTTAATGTACATATATTTAGTGTCAAACCATTGTCTACAAAAACCCCTTTCACTTTGTGCCTAGAAATGATAACATTTATGCACAATGGGAGGTTATGATCTGATCATAAAGGAGAGACATCTGAATGATAAAATGTTACTTGGTTATTTATGGTTAAATAACCTATTAACACTTAAAATTTTATAAGATTTATTCCTTGAGGTAAATTTTACTCTTGAATAACTTTTTATAAGATATCTCTATATATAGAAGATGTCTTGAGAAGGTCTAATATTGAAATGTTTATTGGTGTCTTTTTAAGATGGTAGATAATATTGTACTTGAATTCAACATTAGAGGATGATGCACATAAAATAATAATATTTACTCAAATTGTGTTAAAAATACATTCATATGATGGAGAATTAATGGAACTAACATGGTTATACATATAATATATGTTATTGACTATAGAATAGAATGGGTGACTTGCCTGATTAACATTACTAGCTTCTGGTTGTTATTGTTTCTACTTTCCCTTTCCCTAATAATTATTGGGGTGATGGATCTTGGTATGAACCCAATTTTTGGTTTTTAGATAATTTTTATGGTTGAATTATTATTTATATGTCACCTCTATCAATGAGGTCTTGAATATAGTGTTTAAGGTGCATAGACCTATTAGTACAATGTCCTTTAATATGATGATATTCATAGTACTCATATTTTTTATACAAATTAGGTTTAAGAACATTTTCATCAAAAGGTTTAGTATTAGGCCATGAAATAATGTTTTCATGAGCCAAATTTCATAAAACATTCTCATGAGTGTCACCTAATTGAGTGAACTTATGATTAGGTTTGCTTTGTCTAGGTTGTTCACCATGTATTGTGATGTTATTAATTTGTTAATTGTAGGTTTGTGTTTGATAATGAGGGTTTTGAATCTATTTTTCTATCTTTCAAACCATATGCAATTAGGTTTTTGTTCTTGGAAAATAAATTTTGTTTTTCTATTGGTTTAGAGGAATTATTATTCTTGACTTAAATATTTTGATTACACCTATATTAATTAATATTTTTTCTACTTGAATTCCCTTTTCAATGATTTAGTCAATGGATATTAGGCAAAGGAACAATAAATGGTGTCCCAAGTATGAATTTAAATTATTCATGAAGAAGTCTACAAGCTTAGTTTCCTATATAGATTATTCCTATATATTATTGCTCATTATTGTAGATAGATTATTCCTATATATTATTGCTCATTATTGTCATATGCCTTTATAGTAATAATGTTTGTTTCCAATGTTGTTATTATATATCCTATATGTTTTATAATACTTAATGTACATATATTTAGTGTCAAACCACTGTCTACAAAAACCCCTTTCACTTTGTGCCTAGAAATGATAACATTTATGCACAATGGGAGGTTATGATCTAATCGTAAAGGAGAGACATCTGAATGATAAAATGTTACTTGGTTATTTATGGTTAAATAACCTATTAACACTTAAAATTTTATAAGATTTATTCCTTGAGGTACATTTTACTCTTGAATAACTTTTTATAAGATATCTCTATATATAGAAGATGTCTTGAGAAGGTCTAATATTGAAATGTTTATTGGTGTCTTTTTAAGATGGTAGATAATATTGTACTTGAATTCAACATTAGAGGATGATGCACATAAAATAATAATATTTACTCAAATTGTGTTAAAAATACATTCATATGATGGATAATTAATGGAACTAACATGGTTATACATATAATATATGTTATTGACTATAGAATAGAATGGGTGACTTCCCTGATTAACATTACTAGCTTCTGGTTGTTATTGTTTCTACTTTCCCTTTCCCTAATAATTATTGGGGAGATGGATCTTGGTATGAACCCAATTTTTGGTTTTTAGATAATTTTTATGGTTGAATTATTATTTATATGTCACCTCTATCAATGAGGTCTTGAATATAGTGTTTAAGGTGCATAGACCTATTAGTACAATGTCCTTTAATATGATGATATTCATAGTACTCATTTTTTATACAAATTAGGTTTAAGAACATTTTCATCAAAAGGTTTAGTATTAGGCCATGAAATCATGTTTTCATGAGCCAAATTTCATAAAACATTCTCATGAGTGTCACCTAATTGAGTGAACTTATGATTAGGTTTGCTTTGTCTAGGTTGTTCACCATGTATTGTGATGTTATTAATTGGTTAATTGTAGGTTTGTGTTTGATAATGAGGGTTTTGAATCTATTTTTATATCTTTCAAACAATCTACAATTAGTTTTTTTTCTTGGAAAATAAATTTAGTTTTTCTATTGGTTTAGAGGAAGTATTATTCTTGACTTAAATATTTTAATTACACCTATATTAATTAATATTTTTTCTACTTGAATTCCCTTTTCAATGATTTAGTCAATAGATCTTAGGCAAAGGAACAATAAATGGTGTCCCAAGTATGAATTTAAATTATTCATGAAGATGTCCACAAGCTTAGTTTCAAGAAATGACCATGTGAAATGACTTTCTAATGCTCACCATCTTTGGAGGAAGGAAGAAAAAGTTTCATCACTGTGTTGCTTTGTATTGTGTAAATATAAGGTGGTCAAATATTTTTCAATGTTATAAGAGAAGTGGTGAACAATTTTTTTATATAATTCCTCAAAGGTGAAAATAGATCCTTTTGGAAATCATGAAGACCATTCAAATGCTTGGCCTCCAAGACTTCATAGTAACAAAAACAACATGTATTCATTACTATAAGTAACATTAACACATGTGTGATAGAAGTTGGTTAGATTTTATTTGGGATCTCTTTTACCTTTATACTTTCTGAATTTCAAGAGTTTAAAATACTTTAGAAAATGTGTATTCATTGTAATTAAATAATAAGGGTATGAGAAAATTTCTTCAAAAACTAGCTATTTTTTGTCGAGAATAATTGCCATCTTGTAAGCCTTAAGCTCTATCCTTTATGTTTTGAAATTCTTGTATGAGATATGGGGATGGTTGGTTAATTTGACTTAGTGGATTAGATGGTTGACCCATGAATTGGTTTGTGTTTTGTTGAATTTTTTGGTTATTAAAATAAAATTTTGAGAGTTTGAAAAGGGATTAAAGTTGGGGTTATAACCAAGGTTTGAATTTTCATTAGAACTAAAATTTGTTTGACATGGGTTTGGATAAGAACCAAAGTTTGTTTGACTTAGGTTTATATTGGAACCAAAGTTTGTCTGATTTGGGTTTGAATTGGAACCAAAGTTTGTTTGATTTAAATTTTGGTTAAGATCAAGGTTAGGGTTATTTGCAAATTTTACATTTGGATTTATTGGATTTGGGTTTCCATTGAAGTTTGAATTGTTTGGTGGATTGTTGTTGAAGTTTATATAATTGGGATTAGTTTTGTAATAAAAATTAGTTTGGTTAAGAAAATTTATATTGGGTTGTTGTGGGTGCATGTTTTAGTTTGAATTAAATGGATTATAACCTAGGTTTAAATTAGAGTTAGCTTGGTTTGGTTAAAGTATATTTTAGTTTGGGTTATTTAGGTTTTGGTTAAGGTTAAAATTAGGATTTGTGTTTGTGTTATTGACTTTAGGATTAAGGTTAGAATTTTTCAAATTAGTTGATGTTTGGTTTTGGTTTAAACTTGAGTTAGGATTTGGGTTGATATTAAATGAAGTGTTTAGATTATAATGAAAATAAGTTGGATTAGAATTTGGATTATATGGAATATATCTAAGAGTATTAGAAGAAGAAAAAGTAATTTAGAAAACTGATATTTAAATTTAGATTGTTGAGTGTACGTGAATCAATACTCAAACTAATATTACATGGTTGATTGGATAAGATATAATGAGTATTCAGTATTTGATTTTGATTTTTCATTGAGAATGACTGGTGAGCCTTGAAGAATCTAATTTTGGTTTATTGGTGAGTTTGAATGAAGACTCAAACTTGGATTAATTTGATCATAACCTTGTGAATTTGGATGTGTATTCAAATTCGGTGTAATCAAGTGTTGATTGGTTAAAATTAAATTACATGGGAGGCCAATATTCAAGTTTACGTTGAAATTTTTCATGATTGGTAAAATTGGATTAAGATTCAAGTTTTGAATGGTTGGGTGCATGATTGGTGAGTTTTAAGGTATATTCAAACTTGAATTAGTTGGATGAAAATGTGAATTCAAATTAGGATTCACATTCATGTTTGGGTTACCAAAGGGATTGGTTATTTGATGAGATTGAGAATATATAATCTCTTGGGTTCCTTGGGTTGCATGAATTTTTGTTCAAAATCCATGGCTTGTTTGAGATGACTCCTCATATAAGATAATTTTCCCTTTGTATTAAGAGACTTAGGAATGGGGTTGTGAGGAATTTACAAGGGCATTTATACCTTATAAATAAACTTGTGATGTAGATTGATTACGATTTGAGGATGAAGGTTCTTTTCTTTAAATTAAGTATTGTAAGTTATGTATGTCAAAGTCAAATGGGAATTTTGAAACAAATCCTAAATCTTGAAGTAATACTAGATTCTTGTTTGACATGATATAGTCATAAAAATAGGGTGGAATTTGTATATATTTGGGGCTACCCTCGTATTTTTAATCCTCTCATTCTTCTTGTTCAATTATCTCATATATTTTTACATGATGCTCTTGGATTATGAACTAGAAGGGATGATTATCAAATGGATTAGCCCTTACATTTGGATTGTTTATCATGGCAATTTTCCTAGTAATAAGAAATATGACTATGATAAAATTAAACAACTCAAATAAATGGAAGAGTTAAACTAAAGATACAAATTGAAGTGATTGAAAATTCTAATTCTTAAACTAATTACTTTGAGTTTTTTGGAAATTGTTTTGATGTCAGGATATCTTGATCATTTTTAAAACTCAAAATAATTCATTTAAAAACAAGGATATTTCAAAACCTAGAAAGCACAAGGAAACAATAAACAAATTACTATTTTAAACATTCAAGCATTTGCACATATTATGTGAAAAACTCGGATAAGAGTCATGAATAAATTTTGGGCCTTCTAATGTAACTTACTCATTTGTGATCTGATTTGTGACCTAATATTTCAAGGTAATAATAATAGAGGATCCCACCATTTTCATGGTCCATTGATTCTAGTTTCAAGGGTGTGTGTAAGGTAACTTCTCGGTGCTAACCACTAACTGATACACCAAAATTTAATGACAAAAGATGTTTTACTAGGCTTAATGGCTAAATAAGATTATATAAGGTGAGTCATCCAATATACCTTTTAGTACATTAAGGCCCAATTTCATGGAATAAATAGATAGAGCATATACACACTATTAGATCTTGTCCAAAAGTACCCAACACTGCCATAGGGATTTCAATGTGTTGAAAATTGACAATATCATATTTTTAAGTAAATATTATAACCTTGGTTAATAGAGCATGAAATACCTTGCATCACAATGTTATTAAAACAAATAACTACTTAAGAAATTTAAATAGTTGGATCTCAATTTTTTATACCCATATGATACATGAGATTTTACCTATTACATGGTGGTGAAATCCACAATCAATAGAGCCCATACAAAAATAAATAAAAATTAAGTGATTTTTTATTATTTCCAAGTATCATAATCAATGTGATGCCAAGGAAAGAACATATGCAAACACTACTTAGGTAACATAGAAAATTATGAAATTGTTTTTTATTCATGAGTACCATTACTAGTGTGATGCCAAGGAAATAAAATACATATTTCCACAATTACAAAAAAAATGCTGAAAACAAATAATTAACTCTAAACCAAATGTGATATAATTACTAAAAAATTGAAAAAATGAATTAAAAGTGTTAGAAACAAAATAAAATAAACCAGTTTTTTTTTAACCATTTTTGTGAATTTTCTTTAATAAGTATTCTACAAACAATTGGTTAGAGTGTTTGTTTAGGATTGAAGTCAAGGAAACCTACAATGGAGTAAAGAGAAACCAAAAAAACAACATAAGAACTACTATCTATGATAAAGTCATAGTTACATAGTAAAACAAAAAAGCAAAATTATAAAAGGTTAGCCACAAGAAATAAATAGAATGCATAAAAATATAGATTAAAAAAAGTTGCATTTACAAAAAAATCACTGACAAAAAAGATGATTTTGCATCACCTAGTTCACATTCTAGAATGATGATTTTGTATCCTTAAAAAATGATTTTTTTGAAAAATATGGTGACTTCACTATGCTTAATGGAAATTTAACTATTTGGGATAATGATTTTGACACTAAAATATAATTTCTTTATTATATCTACAAAAAATAGAAATATAAAACACAAAGAAATAGAGGTGCAATTTCAAGTTTTGATTCAATTTCACTTCTTGGGATGATAATTTCACTACTAATTAGGATGAATTCATCATTTTTTATAATTATTTATCTAAAAAATATATTGAATTGCATATTTACCTATAACAAAGAGTTATAAACAATTGAAAAAATAGATAAAAGTAAAAAAATGAAAATAAAATTGATGCTAGAGAGAAAGTTAAGAAAAATACACTAAAAATATGATAAAAAATGATTTCACTATTAAGAGGTAAAATTTAACAATTAATGTTTCCAATTTTGCAATTATGTAGTGGTTATGCATAGCCAAACAGAAAATGCCAAAAATGACCTATAGCTTCAACTTATACTTCACAAAACTAAGATTAAACACATTCAAAATATAAATAACAAAAATCAAATGAAGAAAAAAATTTAAATTTAATTATGATGAGTGTGAGATGAAAAATATGAGGGAAATGTCCCATTAAGCATGCCAAAATGTATTGAAGAAAATAATGAAATGTAAACTAAGCTAAAAAATCTTAATCTAAACTATCTCAAACTAAGCTAGAGCTACAAATAAAAGAAATAAACATAAACTTATAGCTTGGTTGTAAAATCATATTCCATTGTGATGTAGATTAGATTAGGTCTTTGAAATGTGGTTGCTTACTCTTCCAATACAAGGTAAAAATGGTCAACATTTTGGTGCAAAATGCTCTTTGGTAGATTTTATTTGCTTATTATTTTGATAGCACTCCATTAGCATAAGTCAGAATGGTGAAAGTGATGGATTTCATTCTTATTTATAGATTTATGGAGGAAAGATCCAATGGTATAGGATTATCTAGATATTTTAAATAAACCAAATAATATATGGTGTCTAATGAGTCCTCATATATGAGGATGATGACCATTTCAAATGGTTGAGATAAGTATGTACATGGTTAATTGAGTCACCAATAATTAGTCAAACTTTTTGACAACTCAAGGGATGACTCAAAGGAGGTTAAGGAAATTATGGGTTTGTGAAATAGCCCCAAGAATTTTTTTTTGAATTTATCCATAAAAGTACACAATGAGGCATCAAAATAATCTCACTACATAAAACTAATGTAGTGCCATGCAATTAAAACTTTGTATGATAAATACTAACAAATCATTTCTAGCATCCCAACATCCCAATAGATAATGATATAAATGTCCATATTGGAATTAAGCACATTTAGGATCATCTGGTTATCCAAATGCTTAATAATTAAGTAATATATGTCATAAGTGAAATACTTAAGAATGAAGTTCCAAAGGACTAAACACAAGGGTCTAGCTCACTACCTTGCTCAGGCAAGCCTTTAACCTCATGAGATCAGTGAGTGGAAACTTCAATTTTCACTGTTAAATCTAATGTGGCATAGATTAAAGGATCTAAACCCTTTTTAGGGAATCACCTGAGTGAGGATTACTCCCATTGATTTTCATCCCAGGATCCACAGTCCTCTAGGAACATCACACCTTCATTCCCTTAATTAGTGAAGGCCACCCATAAAAGATGTAGCTTTATGAAGAAAACATTATCCTCATGAACTTTAGGTGAATTATAATATAATTAACTCAGGGTGGATGACATCACACATGTGAGCATCCTATCATGTAGGTATACCATTGCCATAAGAAATCAATTATTCCTTATACTATAGGGTCACTTCTCATGCTACAAGATCACCATGCTGTGATCCAACCATAGGGGTCTCACACCATCTAATTAGCATTTGTATAACCATGAAATTTTTTATTACTTATTGAGTCTTAGGCATTAACTTGTGTGTTCATTAAGGATTATTATAATTTATTAACTCCTCATTGAGGTGGATTAATTAATCAAAAAACCATGTGTAATCATTAAGGTTTATATAACTCATTAAATCCTTATTCCAATTT